>JABFPN010001545.1:0-28135 GCA_022817305.1 Leptoteleia sp. ZL-2020 | reverse complement strand
TTTTGGAAATACGATTTTTAAGTTTTTGAATTTATAAAAAGTCTATTTCCAAAAATTACGTCGTACTTGAAAACCATAAATGATTTTATATACCGAATAATATTCTCCCAATGCCATAGAATTAACGTATTTTGGCCGATTTTTAATTTTTGTCGTTTAAACAATTATAAATAAAAAGACACTGACTCCGTGAATATAGCACTGACATTTCACCTTAACCCGCTATGATATTGAATTCAAATATAGCCGCCGTCCGCCATAATCGGTATCGTCTGTCAGCTACGTAGGCGCGCGGACTCGACCAATGAGCGGTCGCGTTGGGCTGGTCAGCTGTTCAGTGCGTACGGAAGGCACATCCACAACGGGTGGGTCGTAAAGGTGGTACTCGGTAGTGGTGTTCGTGTCACGTGAGGATAATGGCTTAGTCGAACGAGAATTTAATAAAACTCGAGCCGATATTCGGTGTGTTTGTTAAGCCAGTCGAGAGCCGCGGGACCTGAACTCAACCAACCAACAACGAGCCCTCGCAGGTAACCACAATCTTATCGCTTCTATCGGCCCTCTCGTGTTCTTTCTAGTTTATTTATTTCACTCAAATTTCAACGCACGAATCGTACACACAAACAATTCGGAGTCACGAGACCTGACGTTTCGCATTTTCCACATCGATATAAAAATCCATTAACTTATCCGTTCAGTTTATCGACCAAACAGTTTCGGTAAACAAAAACCGTTTCCGATCCGCAACATGTATTCGGGTTTGACATAAGCTTCCCTTTTGTATTTGCTATCTGTCAAGGTTCGTTTCCGAGTGCGTTCGAATGGTGTATTTGAATTTCCGATATACTTTGTGAAAGCGCGCAGATACTTTGAAAATGTAATTGAATTTAGTTATGCAAAACGGAGGAGGGTGAGGGTGAGGGGGAGGGGGAGAGGGAGGTTGATCGATGCGAAACCGCGGAAAAGTGTCATCGAAAGTGAGTCGGCCGTTATTGATTTTGCGAGTGCGTGACATTAGGCG
This sequence comes from Leptoteleia sp. ZL-2020, assembly GCA_022817305.1. Lineage (NCBI taxonomy): Eukaryota > Metazoa > Arthropoda > Insecta > Hymenoptera > Scelionidae > Leptoteleia > Leptoteleia sp. ZL-2020. The sequence goes on along the minus strand of JABFPN010001545.1, from coordinate 27,114 downwards.
CCATCGGGCTGGACGGCGGGACCGCCGGACGGAGGACTCCCCAGTCTCGGCCTCGAGGTTCGCCGCGATCCGCTTGTCAGCAGCCGTCACGTGGACGCGCGCGACTTACGTAACGTTCACGAGGTTCGACGGTTCTGCCACACCCCCGACGACATTACCAGCGCGCGCTTTCATACGTTAAAAAATGTTTCTCCCTGGGTTTTTCGTTCGCCTTTTAACGCTCCGCTCGGTTGGCGTTCGGTATTTCTCTCCTTTATTATATCTTTCGTGCGATATTTCGTTGGTAACGCGGAATCAATAGTTGCGAGCGGATGCCAGGCGTTTTCGGCCGAATGTTGCGAAATTGTTGTTTTCCATTTGAGATGGTGGTGAAATTCAATGTTTTTATGGTGTGACTGTGTTTTTGAAGACCAGTGTTTTTTTTGGGGGGTGGGGGGCTGTAGGTTTACGGTTTTGGAACCTCGCAAAGATGTCATTTTGCAGAGCTCCATTTGGAACAGGTGGTTGTTATTTGGTTTCTATTCAGGTGTACCAGTGACCTATATTTTGCAGTATTTGTTTTAAAAATGTGGGTTTTATTTTGATTTTTGATGTAGTTGTTTGGTTGGTTTAATAACATTTCAGATGTTTCAAAGTAATTTATGAATGATTGTTAAGCATTTTTTCTGTCAGTGTATTTTAGAAATCAAAAGTTTTAAAAAGGCGAGTGTATGAATATGAAATTAAGTTTAAGTCAATTATAGAAAAGACATTTAAAGTAACGGCTTAAGAATGGAGAATACATTTGTGTTAATCAGGTTTTAATATTGGATTTGTGAATTTTAAACTAATTTGTTACAAAGTAGTGTCTATTATTATTAATTTTTCAGTACATTAATAAGATCTTTATGCTTTTTTAATGTATTATAAAATGTATGTTTATATGTTTTATATTACAATATAATTGAGAAAAAATAAATTATCTTATCAGCTTTTGTTATTTTGCTTTTTGTTATTTGTTTGTATAGTTAAGAAATTTTGCATTTTCTATCTAAAGAAATAGTTATACTTATGTTTAATTTAAAAATGTATTTAAATAATTATTATAGAAATATAAATAAAGGTAATTTAGTATTTTTTGCAGTTGTTACTATTTTTAATTATAAAAAGAAGAAATAAAATAATATAATGTTTTGGTTTCTGTTTTCATTTTTCTTTCATATGAAATGTCATTATATAAAATAACTACCTATTGTGAGTTGATATAATATAGAAATAATTTTATTTTCTTAATTTATATACATTATACATTAGTTACTTTAGATAAATTTACAAATGCAGACAATTAATTTACTTTTATATTATAGTAATAAATTTTATTATTATACTAAGAATTTAAAAATTAAGTTTAACTGTTATTTATTAACTGAATATTGATTTTTTATGTGTACTGTTAGGAATATATATTTGAAAAATAAAAACTTTTTTTTTATAGATCGTTTATATTTAAATATTAAAGCAATGTTATTGATGGAAACAATTATCAATGTATTTAATCTTATAAACATACTTTGTGTTAACATCAATATTTATATTTACTAGAGAATCTAAAAAAGAGAATGAAAAAGCATTATTTTTATTTTGAAAATAAAATTATCTTAAATTATTTGTTACTATTATACATATTATTTTTTATTTTATATATATTATTAGTAATATATAACGTTACTACATTTAATAACAATAATTTGAACAAAAGTGGTTTTAGGTTGATAACCGTTCGCCTTTGGCCACGGTTACCAAGTTAAAACCACTTTTTTCCTCGTAGAGTAATATACTATTAATATTTGTTTTAAAAGAATATTAATAAACATCTTATTCTCACTAAATATTTCTACTTATATATTAAAATTTGCATTTTATTCGCAGGTGTTATCTATTCACTGACAATTAGCTGAGATACAGTGTAAAAATGACGGAGTATTGGTTGATATCAGCTCCAGGCGACAAGTCCTGTCAACAAACATGGGAGACCATGAACAACTTGACATCGAAGCAAAATTCGCTGTGTGTCAATTACAAATTCCATATACCAGATTTGAAGGTGGGCACATTGGACCAACTAGTAGGCCTTTCGGACGACCTGGGAAAGCTCGACTCCTACGTAGAACAGGTCACAAGAAAGGTAGCGAATTACTTAGGAGAGGTTTTGGAGGATCAGAGGGATAAGATCCATGAAAATCTCATGGCTAATAACAGTAAGTATGCTGTTTCCGTTGTTTGTTGTATGGTCTGCCATCTGTATGTCACAGTACAAGAACCCAACATTCAATACGAATGAAATCATCAGTGTTGTAAATTATGTTTCTCGTATTTCCCTATATAGTTGGTGTTAAATTGGTATATGGATCACCATACCGATACAGTGTTTGATGCTAATTAGCTTAAGCAGAGCAAAATCTGAAGAAAAATATGCTACTTAAATAATGAAACCATTTAATGTCAGTATGATGCTTTAAATTCCATACTGCTGATAAATTATGCAACATCTTTTGTTTAATTGTTGCATTTAAATGTTGGATTTATGTCCCTTCGACATCGTGTTATATTACTTTTCCTTCGGAACATAGATTTACAACACTGAGTGTGTTCGAGAGTTCAAGACACCAATTCTTATTGAAGAACTCTAATTATCTAGATACTCGTAGAAGGAAATGCCCTATTTTTTTCATTGCTTAATATTTTATAGTTTTTGAACGTTAATTAAGTGATACAAAATTCTTCTTCTTTTTTTTCTATAATTTTTAAACAATACTTTTATTAAGCATATTAAAAAGCATTTCATAAAGTTTGGGAAGTGAGTTAATAATGATTAAATTGCAACTGAATTGACTAAATTTCGGCTGCAACATCAAAACAGATTTTATTTACCTTAAAAATAAAATGTATTGGTAGCCCTGCGGGCTGCCAACATATTTCACTTTCTCGGTGAATAAAATATCGTACTCAACTCGAACAAAAGTGATTTTAGGTTGGTAACCCTTGGCCTGTGGCTTGGATTACCAACGTGAAACCACTTTTTTCCTCATTGAGTAATATACTATAAATTCTCTGATCTTTTTGCAACATTAGACAACCGCGTATGTTACCCGCTTCCTTTTTCTAAACAGAGTCCATTAATTAGTGCATTTTTACCGATATATTGCCTTTATTTTGATTATTCTTTTAGGTTTAATAAAGCATTTATTAGCAGTTCTTGATGTACGATAACACGCACCATTGATTAATCCCAATTGAATGACACCACACAATACAGTAGAGTCAAAACAATATTTACAATTTTTATTAGTAATTTTGCCAGATGATGAGTTCGACCAATCCCGCCCAAAAAAATCTGTTGAAATCTTTAAGTAATTTTATTTGTTAAGTTACAGTACAACCGTGATTTCTTAAAAATATCCTGTTAATGACACTTTATATTGTTTGAACACCGATTTTTCCAACGACAATTGATTTTAATTATTATTGAGTCACACTGAATCAGGCTTGCCAACCCGTATTTGAACATCTACATGACAACTTTTGTTATTGTGATTGTTCAAGGCAGTTGGCAACTCTGCTTTTGAACAAAGTAGTGTAAAGTAGCAATTGGTTAAGCTTGTCATAGCTTTGATTTTATGTTTCATGATATGGTTTGCGTATGTATAGAAGTTGCTTTGCTTGCTTCGGTTTACTTTGGACCACATTAACCCTCTCCCTGTACCCTTACTCTTTGTTATATTATAAATATACGAATGCTCGATTATATATAACACGTGCACTGCCTAAGCCTGAAGGAGTCTTAAAAAAAAGATAAGATGATAATACGAAATGATAAATGGAATTATGTGGTCAAAGTTTAGGAAAAGAACATAGAGGGCGCAGAGGTAGACCGAGTTCAGGACTTTTGGTTGCAGGGATTGTTCTTATATTGACATGAAATCGTTTGCTATCTATTATCCATTCGATGAGCAGATGACGCAAGGAGTCGCTTGGGTTACTGTGGTCATCAAGCTCCAATTAGCTATTGCACAGGTTTAGTTATCGTTATTCTTTGGTTCGTTTCTTTCCATGCGTTTTATTTATCGTTCCTTCATTTTTTTCATTTGCTGGTTACTTATTTTTCCTTTGCGACATTTAATTTTTGTTGCCGCCTGAACGCTCATTTTCCTTTTAGCGTTATCTGGCATTTAGTTTAACGTTTTAGTTATCGTTTAGTCTCTCGTTCTTTTGAATTTTTTATCATTTTGTCAATTTTTCGATATGCTTATTTTTATGTTTTGTTTTGTTGACTCGTGTCATGTGACAGAGTATTTAGAATCGAGGCTTGCAAGTTTAAACACTGGTAACGAGAACAATTGGTAACTTATGAAAAATCTTTTTCAATGATGATATCATTAAAAATGATTTAAGAAAACTGTAACATGTCAAATTCAGGCAGGGTTGATTTAAAAGAAATTAAAAACTATTAATTAATTGAATTTAATTTTCCCATTTAATTGTAATTAAAATCTTATAATATAAAAAACTTTAATTAAAACTGAACATTTTAGGTAATTAAAAAAGTACGGATCAATTTAAAATGCAGAATAACGTAAATACCTTTTTGAATATGTGTTAAAACTGGTTTCAATGACAATGCAAGTTTTGGAAATTTATCCTTTGATAAATATAATACAAATACTAATTGTAAACTTATGCAACGTGTATATCATATTATACCACCTCCAGGTACAGTTTTTATTCTAATGAATATGTAAGCTCGATTGAGTTACAGTGATTTCTCATTAATAAATGGAAAAAGAACCTAATATTAATTACCATATTTATTAAAAAAGTGGATGAAAAATGTTATATAAAATATATCTAGAAAAGAAATACTAATTTCATCCTACAAAATGAAACGACGGGTAACAGTCAGTTTTTAATTAATCCAGCATAAAAATGAGAGTACAATTTAGTATGATTGGACGTTCTTCAATAATAAATCCATTTCATCAGATCTTTCGTTTCATTACACCGGCCAATTTCAAGGTTTTACAATCAACCCTGCCCGTGCGTTTCGCCCTCGTTTTCGTTGCGTTCTTAAGGACATTATCGTTAGGTATTAGCGTAGGACTTAATGATAGTTTATGAAGACGTAAACAACGAAAGTAAACAAAACAAAACAAGGAATAAGATAGCATAAAAAAAAGTTGTATAAATGAATGAAATGAAAGTCGCGCGAAGATTGGGACTGGGCTGTAATGGGTAGGTCAAGCGTCAGTGGACGGCGAGGGCGCGAGCCCCGAGGGGGGCGGGCCGGACACTCCACCAAACACTCCCGTCACTCCGTCACACAAGACGTCCAGGGACCACCACCACCACCACCACCACCATCACCACCACCACCACCAATGCCACCAACACCACAATGTCCATCGCCATAGGCAGCGGAGGGGCGCGGCCAAGTCCCGCGAGGCTGAGGCGACGAGTTGCTTAGGTCAGCACCAGAATCTGTGGCACAACCACCATTCGAGACACCATCATGACCCCGACTGCAACAAGAAATCATCATCCGGTTCCCACGACGACTCGTCGTCGATCTATTCATGTTACCATGCACATTGGTGCGCCGCTTCCACACCCTCGACACCGTCCCCGACCCCGACCCCGAACCCCGCGACCAGTCCCGCGGCTTCGTCCTGCGCGTCTTCCCACTGCAGCAGCGACGAGGACGACAGGTGGAAGCGGTCGAAGAGGAAGAGCTCCACCAGGTCCGCCAACGACGAATGCATCGACGACGGTGAGGACAAGGACCCTGACGACCAAGACTGTAGTGGCCGATTGCCGAATCCAGGTACCCACTGTCCCATCACCCAGCACCTATCTTCACAATCCCAATTTATAAACTGTATTGACTTCCCGGCGTAGCTGCGGTTTGTCACCAAGGCTCATCGAGCTCTCTCTCTCTCTCTCTTTTTCCTCTACACGCGCTCGCTGCCACTTTACTCTCTTTTACTTCTACCATACATACAGAGGCTACCCCCCACGCACGACATCACTTCTTTGACGGACGACTTTTGTTATGTTAGGAAATGAGCCACACCAAATAAACCCCTCCCCCCCAATCGTAGATGTTGCTCATACGTATCCTGATTAATTGTACACTGATTAATTGTAACTAAATTTGTATTATTATATAACATTTTAAATAAATTAAATAAGGGTCAAAAAGTTTTAAATTAATTGATTCTTTATAGTTCAGTCTTTTATATTCTATGGACACATTGGATAGCGTACTTTTATGAAAATCCTGTTACAGTGGAAGATGTCATGCTATTAGAATTGATTCATTTGTCAAAGAAATTAATATGAAATAAAGAAAATTTCTATCTACTTTAAATATAATCTTATGTAATGTTAATATCATTAAAATTAAATGTTTATTTGCAATTGTAAGACCAAAATTGTAGTAAGATGTTCAAAGCAAATGTTATTTTAAGAAATCGGAATACCCTATCAAATGTTCATAAATTCAAAGATATAAATCTAATATACTGCATTATAAAGCGATCGATGAATTAGTATCGTGATGTTTTCAATGCAAAGTTAAATTATTTAAGTAAATATGCTGTTTTTAAGAGAAAATTACATGTAAATAGATAAATGTATCGATCAGTATTAAAAATGTAAAACGAGACGTTAAACGGTGTTTAAGTTGAGATAAAGAGTACAATATATGCTTTTAAAAGGATAACGAATAACAATTTAGAAGAGTATGCTGCAAATATAAAAAGCATGCGAACTGGCAAAATAAAGTAAACCGTTGAAAGGGAATATTTAATTTTAAATTTTTATATTTGATCACAGTTAATACTACAGTCAATGTATGTCAATTATTTAAATTAGATGCGTGTTCTATTACGTTTGTTGACTATAATGTGTATGTTGTGTTAGAAAGAGCAAATTTAAGGAACATCAAATATTTTGATGATCATTACTTAAATATATTATATTCCATTGAAAAGTAACAGTTAACAAAAATGTAATAATTTTTTGCGTTAAATTAACTTAAATTTGACGGTTCCTTAAATGTATGGATATGTATTTAGTTGAAATTTAGTTTACTTGTAATTTATAACACAATTATACTGAGAAAAGTTTTTAAATTGTTTTCGATAGTAAAATAAAAGAAACTGAAAAATATTTCTCTTCTGGGGGGCAATTTGATAAATTTGTTGAAACATTATTTAAAATTTAGAAGATTGTAGGTTTAAATTATTTCAAATTTTTCTCCGTATAATATCAAACGGAATAACGTATTATAGTAGTAATGTGTATTTTGTAACGGTGTCAGTTTTTTATGTATATGATTAATTTGAAATAATTCTCGATCAATAGTATCCTTCAACAAAACGACACTCAATGCGAGTATTATTTCGTACATATAGGACAAGTGTACCGAAAAATAACACTCAGTAAGTGGTTTTCCTCTTACTGAGCTCCATGGAATTCTAAATCCACCTGCGACCAGACCTCTTAATTATATGACAGATTCTTTTTTTTTTGCAACAACTACTTTGACCATTCGTTGTTTCTGCTCTCCATAAATCACGATACACCAATCCATGTCTCAACCACAATTAAACTATCCCTGCTTAATTCCAACTGGTTTGTTTGTGATCTTGTATAAAATTCCCACCATTACACAGTGTTTGATCTGAATATTTTGAAGTTTGATGGATGTCCACGTACGCAAGTATCTCTAAAGCGTCACAATTCATCGTCAAATACATATCGTAACTGTAGCTAGTTAAATATAAGCAAGTCGTGCAATTAAAGAGGGCAAACAGAAATCTGTTTTTGGCAAAAATTACGTTAACTTCGACGACGAAGCAAAAGATCAGGACTCGAAGACGCAGGACTCGAAAGGTGAACACGATTACTTTATGCGACGTCTCTTTCCACAAAACCAAAAGTAGCCTCGTTAATGTTTGATCTTTTAGTTTACAACTTCACCCCGTACGATTGATCCCATGGAGTAACTTGATTATTTTCAATATAGTAAACACACATAAACTACGACGCATGTCGCGAACCATTGCCTGATCGGAAGAGACGTGATCTTCCTTTAGCCCCGGAGGCAACTTCCGGACTCGGTTCCGGGCAACTTGGAGTGCATGGCGCCTTCGGACAGTCACACCTTCATAGACCACCAATTAGCAAATAGAGTTTGTGCTTACGTGCAACTTTATCTGTACATATTGACACGCTTCTTCATTGTAGTCGTCGAAACTCGGGAGGTAATGCCTCGGGGTGGGCCACCTGACAGTGTTACCAATCTCGCTCAGGTTCACCTCTCTAGTTGGCCCGCTAATGACACAGTGTTCTCTCGCTAACCGACCAAAGAAATGTTTGACATTTGAGTGGATAAGAACCAATGTAGTCTACTTTATGAAATGTTCCAGCGCGTTGTGCATGAGTTGCGCGGTATTTGAATGTCAGTTGTTTTGCGAACATTTTTTGTTCCTACTTTTCTAATTCGTCCTTTATTTTGACATTCTTTTGGACGTTTCACGTTGCTTGTTGAAGAGGAATGACGAGTAATCGGTAGTAACCACGTATGTCAAGGTTGCCGAATTGGTGAAAATAAAATTAGATTGATCAGTTGTCAGCCCTGCTTCTTATACACTCAATCAACATGATTTAAAGAATACTGAAGCTCTGACAGTACACACACCACAATACGATCACAGAGTGCATGCCGCATTTTGCCTAGCGAGAGATTAATATACGATTATGGTGTCTTTAACCTTGTACATTGTATTTGAAAGTCATTTAGTAGCCAAATCTCTGAACTTGTGTCAACAATTAATAGCAAACGAAGAGAGATGTGAAGACGCATGCTTTTCTAAGTCTGAATTTTTGGATTTTTGTTATTGTACTTTTATTATATTGTATGCTGAACCGTAGAAGTTGATCTGTGATTATTTGTTCGTTGATTTTCATTAAAACATTGGTCAATTTAGGTGATCTTCCCTCTTACATTACTCGGTTTCAATGGGACATGGCAAAGTATCCTATTAAACAATCATTAAGGAACATCGCTGACATCATAAGCAAACAGGTTGGTCAGGTCGATGCGGACTTGAAAACGAGATCGACGATCTACAATAATTTGAAGGGTAGTTTGCAAAATCTGGAGAAGAAGCAGTCGTGAGTAGTCAGACATAATTCTTAATACCATTGGATATTGTCTCTTACATAATAAATAAAGAAAAATTGAAGAATCAGGAATGTCTGTTAACTGGAATGTTTTTTTTATAACTATTTCTAATTTTTCTGATATTCTTAATAATTTTATTAGACATATAATAAATTTTATTAACTGGATTTTACAGAGGAAGCTTGCTAACTCGTAATTTGGCTGATTTGGTTAAAAAGGAACACTTTATTCTTGATAGTGAATACCTTACAACATTGCTTGTCATTGTACCTAAGTAAGTATTTCAGAAATTATTTTTACATTATGTTAATAATAAATTTCGTTAGTTTCGTTAGTTTCGTTAGTTTCGTTACTTTCGTTGGTTTCGTTGGTTTCGTTAGTTTTGTTAGTATAATAAATTTGAAGGTATAATTAAATATTATGATCAAGATTTAAGAGTTCTCTAGCAATTCGACTAACAACTCACATCATAGCATCAAAAAATCAAAACTTTGCGAAACAAAATTTGTCTTTAAAAACTAAGATTAATGATAATAACAAATACTTTGTAAATTAACAGGTCTAGCTTCCAAGAGTGGAAAACGGTGTATGAGAAGTTAACTGACATGATAGTTCCACGTAGTTCGCAGTTGATCACTGAGGATCAGGAATATGGCCTATTTACTATAACTCTTTTTAAAAAAGTTATAGAAGAATTTAAGTTACATGCTCGTGAAAAGAAGTTTATTGTTCGCGATTTTACTTACAATGAAGAAGAGCTTGCCGCCGGTGATTGTTATTAATTTTACATATTAATCAAACCAATTTACAATAATTCACAAATGATGTTAACTGTATGTAATAATTTTTTTTATAGGAAAGAATGAAATGATTAAATTAGCGACTGATAAGAAGAAGCATTTTGGTTCACTTGTACGTTGGTTGAAAGTTAATTTCAGTGAATGCTTCTGTGCATGGATACACGTGAAAGCTCTCAGGGTTTTTGTTGAATCTGTTCTAAGGTTTGTTCACTCGTTTACTTAGTATTAATTCTTTATAAAGATGTTGATTAAACATATAAATACTGCTGAACAGTGTAAAATAAAATATTTTCTCATTTTTTAAACGTTAAATGAAATATGCTTTATACTAATATCAATATTTATATTTAGGTATGGTTTGCCAGTTAACTTCCAAGCTATTTTAATACACCCAAATAAAAAGAGTACCAAACGATTACGCGATGTTTTGAACCAACTTTATGCTCATCTTGACTCGTCAGCTACGTCATCCGCACAGTCTGCAAATCAAGATGTGAGTATATCTTTTATAAAAAAAATTGTTCTTATGTAGAATAACGCGCGTTTGAATATTTTTATAGTACCATAAAGTTTATAGCTATAAAATTCTTTTGTAATAAAAGAGGATAAATAAAGAAAAGTAATGACGGAAATTTAATGTGAATACATTTGATTGTTATAAAAACACTGTGCTTGGGAATTAATCTTTTATCGGATATGTATATTAGAATGTAATGTTACGAATGATTACTTTCTGTGGGACAAATAAACTGCAAATGTATAAAATATAATCCAATATTTATAAAACTTAATAATGTAGTTCATTTTTACTTATTTTTATTAATTATTTTGCTTAATTTATGATTAAAATATTACTTTATAAAGGCAATTTGTTTAAAATAATTTAAACTTCATACAAACTATTTTATGACAAATTTATTATGACAAATACAGAGCATTGTTGTGTCTGTGTAATTATATCAAACAATTAAAAAGAACCAATTGAAAGAGTCTTCTTTTGCTTAAGGAAGATAAATTTCGAAATGAAAGATTGTTTTCTGATTTTTACAGAGTATAGACATACCAGGACTGGGTTTCGGTCAGAGCGACTACTACCCATATGTATATTACAAAATCAACTTAGACATGGTTGACAGCAAAGTTTAGTTCCATATTTCAAATGTTCATCGTGCATGTAGCGCACACCAAATAAACATCATATGTCGAGCTAAAAAAGCGCGCGTGCGCACACTTGCTCACTGAGGTGTGCATATCAAATTCCAAAAAGAAAAAAAAACAAAAAAAATATCTTCTTCCCCCTCCTGAGACATCCTATATTATTTCCCTTCACTATGTTCATTTTTGCACTTGAGATCCAAGAGAATGATTCATCGCAATCGTTCGCGTAAGCCAGTTTCTAACCGCCATTGGTGTCAAGTTACAAACTCAATGTCAATAAGAATGTCATCGAGGGACACAAGTCTTCGATGGTAATGATGACGAATCGATATTAAAAGGAAAACGGATAAAGCAAAAAGGCAAGGAATGACAGAATAGTATATTACTCAATTCGGGAAACAAGTGGTTTTAAGTTGGCAACCCTTCACCTTTGGCTTGGGTTACCAACCTAAAACCACTTTCTTTCCTCGTCGAGTACGACATTTTATTCACCGTGAAAGTGAAATATGTTGGCAGCCCGCAGGTCTACCAATACATTTTACTTTTAAGGTGAGTAAAAATTAAAGAATTAAAGCGCGAGAACACGCGGACTCGCATTCCACTTGTACATAGAATACAAACGCCCGGAGCGCTTTCGGGGAGCTCGACGCATCTACATGTAATGTTCGTTGGGGAAAAACCGCTCGTAAAAATGACGGCGTCCTGTAGTCGTAAACGCGACGATTCGAACGACCCCGTTTTACGGACGTTTTGACCCCACATTATTGATTCAACGTACATTATTATTAGTTGTTCTCACGAGAAACTTGGTTTCGCGATGCTGGATATTGGATTTTGGTCGCCTGCGACGCTTTCAGGGAGTTCCACGATTAATATTTTTTTTTCTCTCTTCATTGCAATAAATGTTAATATATTGATTGGCTCCACGATGAACCGGATATTCGATCGAAGAAATCGTCGAGTTCAGTTTTCGAGTATTCTTGTTTGTTTTGCAATACTTGGGGGATCATTATGATATCTTAAATGCCGAATAGCTTTCTGGATGAATTGTTTGAAATATCGGGGAATATCTGCTTCACCATGGTGAGGTACACGGTGTAAAAATACAAGGTTCGATAGAAATAATTTTTAGGAGCAGTAATGTTGTCTTGATATTTATCGCACTGTAAAAGTGTAACGTTAAAAAGGAAGTATTTTAATCTTTCAACTACATATGATATATTATGTAAAATTAACGAACGTGTATTTATTCATTTGTAAAGATTTAATTTAAAAACAGATATATATAATTTGGTTCGTATTATTTCGCTCTAGTGACAACATATCAGTGCTATAAAAACAATTGTTTTCCGCTTAAAATTCGCAGAGGTGACCTTTTATTTTACATCTTGTATTAAAATTCTAAAATTTTAATTGAAATTATCAAAAGAGTTTTAAGGACGCTTTTTTATTTCGATTTTATGAATGATATTTGAAAGTCTTTGAACGAAGATTGTCTATGTTGAGTATTATACACATCCGTACAAATAGTATTGTCCCAATATAATTGTTAAGATAGCGAAGTTTACCGTTTTTCAATCATGGTGCTTTTCCAGGGAGAGACAGACTCGGTAATGATCACATGAATTTTAGCAACATGGATCCCAATACCTTTTCCACAACATAAATTTGGATAGATTTAGCTTGTTGCCTTTATTCGTTTCCTTCTTATTATTTGTCGTTGACAATAAAACTATCGTAATTGATTTAAACGTCTCTTAATTGTAAATACGAGATCTAGAAGGATTATCAGGATAACTTAAGAATGGGACTTTTGTTTGTTGAAATTTAATTTGTTGCACAATCATCTACCGTCCTTAGAACTTTTACAAACGAATCCATGTTTGCGTATTGAGCGTAACATCATGAGAATTAGCATGCTAAATGTTCAGGGCTAATGTATAAAAATAAAGAAAGAAATGGCAATATAAACGCATGCACGACATAAATATTTTTGTGAATATGTTGAAACAGAGTTCATATAAATGAGAGAAGATACAAATTACAAACTGTTGTAACGTGTAGATATTTTTAATGAAAAATAAATCAATTGCTTGTCTTGTAAGTATCTTATAGTATGAACATTGTATAATTATTAATAAATGCCACGTTCCATTATATTGTTACTTGTTGTATCATTTTGTTGTCCTTGCTAATGATATTAATAACAATTTATGGAACTAATATAATAATGCGATAACTGCACTCAGAAAAAAAATATACTTACTTTAAGAAAACTGTATAAAGAAAATTTTCCTATTAAAATTAATAGAAAATCAATTAAAAATAAGAATATTCAGTTAGTATACAACAAATTTAAGTTTTTATATTAAAAGGTAATTAATTTTATGATAAATCTTACTTCATAATATTGATACTTCAAAATATACATAATACTAATTAGATTATTATCTATTATAAGAATGTCTATTTGTAAATATATACGCCTAGTTCAGCTGTCATCGTCGCAGTTGTGTTTCGATCAGTGTTCCGTGCGTGTTACATTTTTTACATTCAGTCAGTGTTGTTTAATTAATTATATAGTGTTTGAAAAATTCAAGATAAATTAGTGCTTCGAACAATTTAAAATATTCATTTTTTCATATGTAGTGTGGGTATGTACATATTTATATATACTGCATGCAATTGTTGTGTTAAATTTGTATCATCCGTTGAATATTCTTAAACTGAAACTATTTTTATTCTTTTCTTGAAAAAATCCGTTTAATATAAATGGAATTATTCTTTAGATAAATATATGCTTTATAAGAATTATTTATTCTTATTATAAATAGAATTTCATTTTGTCCATATAATGAATGGAAATCCCATTTAATATAAGAATATTCTATTACTCTTAAATAGACAGTTTTGTGAGTGTGATTTTAACGAGTATTCAATGCTGATGAATCTCCAGCGTACCAAATTGCCAAAGTGGTATAACATCAAAGTACATTTAAATGCGATGACTTTTCCTTTTTTTTTTTTTTATGAAGTTTCCGATTGAGAAAAAGAAATACATAGTCAGCTTTGGTAAGTTCAAGACCAGCTTATATATGCTTGGCACGAAACCACGATCGGTCGCTTTCTCACTTTTTCATAACGCGCAACATAGCACATAACTCATGTCGTATCGTCGACGTTTCTGTTGGATTCACTTCTGGCTTGCGAGATAAAAAGCTTCGTGAGAGCTTTCAAATTCCACACTGTACCCAAACGTTAACATTTCCAGCAGTCTCGGTGGGGTTGGCAGATTTTTTTGTCCACACTTTTTCTCAATACCCGCTTTTAATTTATTTTATTATAGAGTTATTAATATCCTTGCTACGAGATGCAACAAAACACACTAGAGAATTATACAATAGATAAATTGTTTTTAGCTTCTTAACAGTTACTTCCTCTTCTAATTAGTTATAACGACAAAAGTAAATAAATGTCTCTAGATAACGAAATAACCAGTGAGATTGGGTAATAAATTGTCATGATATTATCAATAAAGTTAAATATATTTAAAGATAAAGTTGTCTATTAAATATGAATTATACTTTAATTTGCCGTCACAGCGTAGTGCCGTTGTAAAGTCGTAGTGCCACAGTGAAGCAGTGCCGCAGTGATGACTTAATCGATGAGTGGATATTATTCAATTCATTAATATTTTCAGATAACGGGTAATATTTATAATAAATTTTTTAACATTGTAAAAATGTACTTAAGATAATTGAATATATGGATATAATTACAGTATTTTAGATATTACAATATCTGGAGAGGATATCGAGTGTTACTAGGGTCGTAAAAGGTATTCTATCAGATTTTAGTTAAAAAGATATTAAAAATCAATTTTACTAAACAATTGATGTCTAAGTTTTAGTCGGGAAAGTTTCATAATACAGCCGAAAGCAATTTCAAACGAATCGATTGAAATCATATCATATTTGTAGGTCGCTGTTTATATCCATTCCTTTGTCACTATCAATGACCGACGATTTCTTTTTCATATCTTTTACGTGTAGTCACGCTTGTTCGATCTTCATTAAAACGTTGATTTTTCTCTTGCAGGTCTTTCCGTTCTTATCCTCACTTAATATTGGGCAATTCTTATCTTTGCTTTATCCTTTTTAATAAATCGCCTAGCTGCATTTAACATCATTTTACTCTTTATTTCGACTGCATTTGACAACTAACTTCTTATTACGAAATTGGCCGTGTTATTTATATATTATATATATATATATATAAAGTAAATAAATATATATATTCAGTTGTTGAGAGTTTCAATTGTCGAACGTTTTCTCTCTGTGTATCAAGTTATAAGTAGTCAATTCATTTTCTCAATAATACATCCCTAATTCTATAGACTAAAAAAATAATAGACTTAATATAAGAAAGCAATACATAATAAAAGTTTTACATAATAATAAGAAATTTATACATAATAAAACTTACTTTTTATTACAAAAAGACAATTAAGTTTTATAATAAAACATTATCCATTGAATTTATTTTTGTCGAAATATTCAATGGAAAATCCACTGATTCATAAAAAGTACCATTTCATACTATACGAGTAATTACTAAACATTATCTTATTAGTTTTTATCAGTAAATATTTTATTTATTCACATCATATGTCCTATATTTCTTTTATACAATATAAAGCTATATTCTTTCAATAATAATTTAATTTTTTTGGGGATGGAAGGTGGAGCAGGAGATACTTTCTGCGTTACTTTTGTTGAAATATTTACAATAATACAGATTTCCGGATCTTCTTAATTTTATTTCTTAACTTTAGATTTTTAAGTGATGTAATTATTGTAGAATTATATATATATAAATAAGTTTTGTTGCTCAAACGTTTTTTAATAAAAATAAAACAATATAAAAACATCTCGTTTTCACAAATATTTAATAAAAAATAGTGAAATTGTTGCGGTCGCATTGCTAAAATTAAGCAGTTTCGAGACACCGATTGTTATTATTATTTTATTATGAGGAGATAAGAGTCGCTATGTTTTAATTAAAAAGCAGAGTCCGACGCGTCAGTTCAAAATGCGGTCGCGAGGGAAAATTTCGTGCGTCCCGGCTGCATTCTGAAAGGTGTTTATTTTCAGTTATAAATCTTGATAATTAAGAAACACGATGCGGCAAATACCGCCACCACCTAAATTTGTATTCGCCGCGTCAGTCCACGGACACGTACTTTCATATCTGACTAAATCAGGTGATGATTAATTAATATTTTCTTTCACTACTTTAACATGCAAATCGGGTTACTTCGTTATTCAGGATTTATTTTCTTTACCATAAGTTCTCGGCCTTGTATAGTATAGTTTATAGTTTTATGTCGTCCCATTAATAGTTATTAAAATAATTAATCATTATTTCAATAATTACATATTTCTAATGTGGTACAATAATACCACAGAATGTAAAGCTCATAATGTGAAGCTCAGAACCTAGAACCCGGAATGTAGAGCTCAGAATGAGTAGCTCAAAATATAGATCTCAGAATCTAGAGCTCAAAATGTAGAGTCTAAAATTTAGAGCTGAGAATGAGGAGTACAGAATGTAGAGCTCAGAGTGAGCAGCTCAGAATTTATAGCTCAGAATGAGAAGCTCAAAATATAGAACTCAGAATGAGAAATACAGAATGTAGAGCTCATAATGAGGAGCTCAGATTGTAGAACATGTAAAAGTGTCCCAAATTTAAACATCACCCCGTATCATTTTATTTTAATTCCAGCTAGTCAATACTTTTGCGTGTCTCTATTTTTTTCAAAGCAGTCACATCAGCTCCCATTGCCTCCACCGACACGCCTATATTTCAAAGCTCGGCTTTGCGTAAATTCTGTGGAGCGATGTACGTACGTACATTATACATCTCGCGAATTTTGATGAGGTCGATCGAACTGTCCGTGCGGAAGTAACATGCCCGTGCAGCGATTCAAATCATTGTTTTCTTGCAAAACTTTCAGCAGGCAAAAAAGAATTTGATTAGGAGCACGTCACATATATTGCCCAAGTGGAAATTGAATTTTCCATTCCAAATTTGCCACATCAGTGACAATTCCGGTCAGGAATTGTGGACTCATCCAGATTATTGGTTTTTCTGATCGGAGCCACACCAAGGCCATATCAGGATCCCATTAACAGTAGACAGTTAATGACAATCTGATATAAAGGGGGCTGGTGTTAAATTGCAGTAGATTTTTGGCCAGGCCATATCTCGGCATGCTATACCGGTGCCCAGTTTGAACTGACTAGGGCCCAGTTTAAAGTATTGCTTAAAAGGGGAATTACGAAATTGAAATCGAGACAAATAATTTTCTGCGCCAAGTCTTACGGAATGTTTATTGTGCGCGCAACAATTAGCCGTCTGGATAACTGCTTAAAGTTTTAATTTAACGGCAGCTATATTAATCGGAGACGTTCGAGCATCTTGGCATTCCCTTTAACATTTACGCCGCTCGCAAGAAGCATTCATGCAAGTAACGCGGTGACTCCGAATATAGACAATAGAATGTTACAAACCCAATGGGAAGTTAGATTGGGTAGAAAGCTTTTGAATTGCTGAAACGAACTTGATAAGACCCTAGTTTCCCGTAATTCTTCAAAATTTGGAGCAGTCGCAGATTTTTGAGAAATACAATAAAATGGCATTTATTTCGTTGTTTCCATGGTATTCCACGATAGAGGCAACCCAAGTAAAAATTGAACCGGGTTTGCCCTAAGTATGTTAGGGTTCCGTTCTGGTTAGAATATGACTAACCCTAATAGGGGCGTTCACCTCAGGATCCTACCAGGACCCAATCAATGGAACATGCCAATCTTGATCTGGCTATCTTATCTTATCAGGACCTGATCAAAAAGCATGGTTGCCCTATCCAGGCCATATTTTAGCCTCATTGAAATTTCTACTTGGGAAGTTTGACACCTATTCTTTCAGTGTAAGTCTGACGGCTTCAAAGTGTCTGGGGCCAGCATTACAAGCGCCCCACGAGTCGGCGACTTTTACACTCGCACGCGAAAAGTCGGGAATGTCTTATCGGAAAATTCAATACGTAAAATAAGACCACCTTGGGACCCGGAGAGAACGGTGGGCTGAAATACGATACAGTCATCCAAAATATCCCCAAAGCACGAACATTACACACTCTTTCATCTCCGGAAGTGCCAACGCTCGCAAATCCAGTAAAACTCCGCAAACATCGAGACGTCGTAATTTAGCGATAAGTTGTTTCTTATGGAAAAGCGGAAAATAGGTGGAGACAATCCTCTGAATCGCTATTCATTCAAGAATAATTCACTGTTCCGTTTATTTATTGTAATCTTCGTTAGTCATCCAATAATAAGATTTTTATATTGTTTAACAATTATGTAATTAACTCTCGTTAACAAATGTAATTGAAATTCACTGTGTACTTTATTTTTAAAGTATAATAGAGTGGAAAATATATAATTAACTTATTTCAACTCAAGACTTTTTTTTTTATTTCTTTTCATTTTTGCAAATAATTATGTAAACGAACAACTGTTCTTGTGCAACGAAATTGTGTAGAGTATTTAATTTTTATTTAACACTTTAATACTGCTTTACTAATTGCATTGATAAGGAATATTAGCTTCATTTAGTTTAATGAGTTAAATATTATTGTTTACATTGTGGAATAAGCAGAAATGTTATGCCAACATAATTACAGTTTAAATTTATCAATTGAAATTTAATTAATTTATCTAAATTTAATACTTTCAAGTATATATTTGCAATAATGCAAGAATTGAAAAATTACTATGTCAAGTTAGTAAAAAGTGACAGCATTTTGATATATATAAGAATAATTGTTAACAAATTGATACTATTGCTAACTTGTCATCAGCACCAAAAATATTTTTATACAATTTAATTGTATCATCTATGAACTAAATTAAACGAATAATTTTCCATTCTAAGAAAAAAAAGTCATGGGATTTAAAATGCCAGGCGACACAGTGCTAAAAGGCGCGAAGAAATAAAGGTTGGAGAGTAAAACAGAAAAGATACGAGACGGGCAACTTTATGAATTATACACCGGGAAAGTAGTGTATCAGTGAGTGATAAAAGGGATCGAACTGGGAGGGAGCGAAGACAAGGTATTTGAAATGTAACGGCGGCAATATTGTTGAGATGATAAATGGCGCTGTATCGGTTCGCTTTCTTGTCAATTGACGTGAATGGATGCAAAAGATTCGCGTCAACTTTTGGAATAAGAAAAGTTGAACTTTCGGCGAACGCTGTGGCGCAATTTAATGGCGAGCAGTGCGCGGCGACAACGTAATAAACAAAATATTTTGTCTTCGGGTCATGACGAATAGGTATTCCATAGCCGCACACGTAACGCAAGTCGATTAATTAAATTCCAAAACATTACCGGAACATTCCGCTCTTAATACAATAGCAAGCTCCTCACTTACAGTCCAACATCGGCCTTAATTACCCTCCGTTATTCTCCGTTAGCGTTCTCGTGAATTGAGTTTCGGTTTCTGTTTATTAGTTAACTAAATCTAAGTTCTTAACAAGTCATCGCGGAAAGGCCCTTTCGTTTTTTTTTTGATTACCATGAAAAGAAATTTATATAGGTTGCCGTATATGCCAACATATATGCGACATATATGCCATCTATATAAAACTTTTTCATGGGTTGGGTATCTTTTGTACCTATGAAAAGAAATTTATGTAGATTGCCATATATGTGGCACATATTTGGCATATATTCGGGCATGTTTCTAAAAACATATGTGCCACCAATATAAGATTTTTTCATGGACAAGGGGTGTACCTTTTTCAGAGATATTTAGCGTTTCTTTCTCGTTCCGATTTCATTTCCACAAGGAAATATTGTCTTCGGAGTTTTTCAATCTTTTTCCACATTCCATGTTCTATGTTCCATTTTAGTTTCTTTATATTTATATAAAAGAAAAAAAAAAGGTAAATTAAATAGAAAATATAAACGTTAAAATTTGGTTTGCAATGTCAACTAACGTGCTTATAAAGATATTTACTTACATCGTATCCTTTCACTTTATTGACGCTCTTTCGTAGCACGAGGTACGTCGTGGTACTGCGCATGCGCGTCGAAGTATCGCTCGTGGTTCTTGCGATGCAGAGTTCAGTGTCGGATATTCACGATTACTTGTTTTTAGTGTTAATTCCATCGAGCAGAAGTTATTGTAGAATTGTTATGCGGCATATTGTCAGTATTTATATATTTTAACAGTATTTTATGGTGCTACATAAATAATAGTTGGTGTGCAATAAATGTTATTATTTTTCTGTAAGTTGTTGAGGTTATACTCTCATGAAATTGACCTTGTTATTCAGATGCAGATTATTTTTAGATATAACTAAAGTAAATATAAATTCAAATATATATAAATAAATTTCATTTATTTAAATTCTGAAGAGAGACAAGTTTTATTTTATGAAATATTGATTTGTGAGTGTAAATATTTATGAATTTCATTAGATTTGTCATCATTTGTTCGTGACAATGTATATGTATAAATTAATTTGCATTAATTTTTTCATAAATAATATTAATATATAATGAACTATATTTTATATTTTATAAATAAGATGTATTTATAATATATTTATAATATATTGACGGTTTTGTACACTTTTTTTATAGATACAGTTATTTATTTTTAAATTATTTATGAAAATATTTGTTTATAATATGTAATGAAAATTATATATTATTTGAATTAAATTACATAAAAAACTAAACAATTAAACCATTTTTCCAAAAATAAAAACAAAAAGAAAAAGTATTAAGGTTGCACCTTGGTGAAAAGGTGAAATCTTATCTTCCTTTTTGTTTATAATTATAGCTCAGAATTATCATTCTATGAAATAACAATACCACTTTATTAAATATTTTACTTACTTTTTAAAATATATACAACTTCTGATACTTTAATTTATACATTGGCATTTTTACTAATAATTAGGTTGAAGTAACTGTATCTGTTGCACTGGGGAAAAAAAGTTGTAATTAAAATTACCATACCTTCTGGCATTGAATGTATTTTGTCCACAGTGTCTCTGCTATATTACTATACTATTGCAGTAAAATTTTATGTATGATATAGTAAATTTTTATATTCATATAAAATTAATATATTCATATAATTACCATGAATCGTGGCAACTTTATAAGATCATATAAAAAATTTTACTATACCATATAAAATATTTTATGTTGGTATAGTAATTGAATAAACATCATTGATAATATCCCTTCAACGTCAGAAGGTATAGTAATTTTTATTACAACTTTTTCTCAGTTTACAAGCAATTATTTGAAGACATAAGATAATTTTATATAAAACAATTGGAACTACTTTTTCTTTAGTTCTAAAATGAAATCTTTTTTCATAATTAGATTCAAGATGCCTAATATTCCGAGGAAGAAAAACTTGTCAATTGCTGAAAAAGTTGTTCTGTTGCGTCGAATTGAGGCAGGTGAAAAAAACACGGACATTGCTCGCGAATATGGTCTCGTTCACTCGGCGGTATCTTACATGATCAAAAAGAAGGAACAAATTTACAAAAATCACAGAATTTTATTGGAAAATCAAGGTGACAAATCAATCACGAAGCTAAGTGGCGTGGAAGAATCGCCAATAGAAAAGTCAGTGTATCAGTGGTACAAGCAACAAAGGAAATTGGGAATACCGATAACGGGTACAATGATCAGAGAAAAAGCACTGGAATTTTCTGTCGCTTTGGGTGGTCCAAGTAATTTTCGTGCCAGCGATGGTTGGTTGACCAGATTTAAAAAGAGGCACGGCATTCGAAGGTCCCAAAAAATGGGGAATAAATTGACCAACGATGATGACGAGGAGCAATTATCTCCGGACCAGTTCAACAATTACTTGAAACATAATATGTTTGACTTGGATAATGTCTACAACATGAGCGAAACTGCTATTGTTTGGAGATCTTTACCTTTCAACAACTCTGAGTCGACGAATGATTTTGATAATAAAATGATAGCGTTGATATGCACGAATGCCACTGGCACGCATAAATTACCTCTTATGGTTATCGGTAACGAGGAGAATCCGAGCTGTTTTAAAAATGTTGTTCGAATGCCCGTAATTTACCATTACAGTAAACATGCTTTGTTCGATAAATCTGTGTTTATCGAGTGGTTCAAGACCGTGTTCGTACCAAATATTATAGCTAAAAACAAGAAATTAACAGACAAGTACCTTCTCTTGTTACAAAACACCGTGGACTGTTGTTACCCTTCTGCCCAACAAATCACCGAAATTGATTCAAAATTCGATACTTTCTTTTTATCCATTAATCCGTGGGAGTCTAATCAACCTACAGAGCAAGGAATTATTCAGACCCTTAAGTTGGATTACAGGAAAAATTTCCTCATGGATATTATGATGCAGGAAGCAGAAACCTTAGAACAGCTCACGAATTATGCCAATGAGTGGACTATTTTGGATTTTTGTAGATCTTTGGCAGCATCTTGGGAGGCAATAGATGAACTGTGCATTGTGAATGCTTGGAAAAAAGTTTTGACGGGTATTAGTTATTTTGACGATGACAACGAATGCCTTACCGATATTGCTGTTCTTCTGCAAAGGCTTCCCGAGTGCGAGACGATTTCTATCGAAGACATCACTTATTGGTTAAACAGGGATAATGTTTTGCCAATATGGAATCAAGTTAAAGAGGAACTCCTAGAGGAATCGAGCAGTGATATTACAGCAGACGAAATTCTACAAGTTATCAAAACGGAAAAGTACGAGGATAACATGGAAGAAGAATCATGTATTCCAACAGCACAGGAAGCATTTGCAGCTATAAAGACACTCTATGAGTGGTGCGAGACACATTTGGAATATAAACAAGAGGACCTTTATAATTTACGACGGATACATCAGGCTGCTCTAAATATAGTTTTGAAAGGAGTACACGAAGATCTATCAGAATAGATTGTATATTTTTTATAGTTGTACCTAAGTTTATTCAACTGTAAAAATCATTGTTTAATAAATGAATGGTATTAAATAAGCAAGAGAACAATTATATTCATTTTAAAAAAATGTCCACTTATTTTAACCCGATTACTTAGTATTTCTACACAAATAGATTCGGTTATAACAGTTTTACCAAATTTGTTGTTAAAATTTCAACACTGGAAATTCCTGTCTATTTCAGAAAAATTTGAGAATGAAAAATACGAATAAAAAAGTTCAATCATTACCTATGCGCGGGGGCAATAACAAAAGTCTAAAGGGTTGCGTATGCGTAGGGGCATGGTTAACAGCACAGGCTCCAGTAACAGCACTACCTCCAACAACAGCACGGGCTCCACCCTACCTCCAGTAACAGCACGGGCTCCACTCTATCTCCAGTAACAGTACGGTTTCCACCATTTGATAGTTTCGTTAGTTTCGTTAGTTTCGTTAGTTTCGTTAGTTTCGTTAGTTTCATTGTCGTCCCGCCCTTGTAGCACAATATACTATTATATTTTCATGATGCCATGTAAATGCAGTTACTTTCACGAGGGATACAATAAAATTATATTTATAATTTTTCGGAGTATTTGCTTGGAATAAGCATATAACTTAGCATCGATTTTCGAAGATTATACTGATTCCTTTATAATTCGTCTTAGACCATCTCATTATCACCTCAACTTGGAAGCGAACAAGCTTCATTCGATAACTCAAAACTTTTAAGTACCTCATCGACTACCAAGTTTGCAAATATGCAAGATAGCCGCCCAACCGGAGCTTAATTTGCATAGAATATACAATTTATATAGAATGACATTTCGATCGAATCTTAACGTCAGATCAATCTCAAATATATTACTCTCATTAATATGCGACTCAATTTGCGACAGATAACAGTTTTCAAAATTATATTTAATCAAAACTGCCATCTACATTCAATAAAATAAAGCATGCAATATTCATTTAGGAACCGAACGGTTCCTGAATGATTTCGCATATTGAACTTATTTTATACTATTAAACGAAAAAATGTGGCACTCCTTTTTAATTGCCCGCGGGGCTATTTCGTCTGATTGAGGAGATCAAGGCCGCACTTTGACAATATAAAATCGCTGCCAACAGTCCGCGGGCCACCGATGCGCATTCATTCGGATTTGGAAAATAAGTTGAGTGACTGCGCGCATTTTCATAACTTTATTCGCACGACTGGAAGTTATTACAGCCGCGCAATTTTAGTTCATGAGAAGTGCGCAGGCAATGACGAGAGAACAAAAATTCTTTCTTTTTTTTTTCTTCCATCGATATTCCCATGCGAAAAAACGGACAGATATCATCGAAATTATTCAGACTTCGAAGTCGGCTCGCGCAAACTTCAATTCCTGCTCATAAAGTATAATTATTCAACAGACATTCTAACGAAAGAAATGCCATGATAAATGAGCATGCACTCAAACTGAATGTATCATTTTTCGCTTTGTATTCAGCCACAACGCACCGTTATAATGAGAAAAAGAAAAATAAATGATTGAATATATTGCTATTCAAATTATGAAATATTTATACGGTAGCATCCGCTTAACAAATTTTTCTTTGTCAGAATAATAAAAGGTATGCTAACTTAATAAAAGCTTAATAAAATTGTATGCTCTAAGGGGAAATATTGTATTTAAAAACAGTCTAAAACATTATTGTTATGGTATAGAAATAAATAATTTTCTGTATTCATAAAAAAAGATTTATTTGTGTGCTTAATTAAAATTCTTCTATTAAAATTATTTGGAATTCTATTACGTGTAAGAGTGTTGTGAATATTAAATTATTCTTATTATAAATAGAACTTCATTATATTCTTATAGTGAATAGAAATCCATTTTGGAATAAAAAAAATTTATTATCCATAAGTAGACAGTTTTGTGAGCGTAACAACTTATTTTGCATTTAATTTAACGAAAGTTACGAAAGATTTGGAAACATTAAATTAGAGGAGATAAAATTAGACATAAAATTTTTTGCCAGCAATTTTACCATGTACTAAGTTTAGTGCGGTTAATCTGGGTGTAACCAACTCCGTTTTGACACAGGATTTTTCCAGTTCAGCGAACAAAGATATGGGGGCTTATCCCTTTCGAGTATGATTCACCATTTGCGGATACTGCATCATAATGCTTCATATTAAATCTTCGTAATTTATACTTTGGTAAATAATATGAATGGGTAATTCATCTTTCATTAAAAAGGAAAATCACAGCTTTGCAATGATTTTTAATAATTAATAAAAATTCAAGTCTCGGATTTCCCATCTTAAAGCTTAATGGTCAGTACAATAATCTCAACATTTTTTTCCCGTCAACTAATTTAACGGTAGCAGTTTTTGCGGGGTATTACACTGAGAAAAAAGTTATAATAAAAATTACTATACCTTCTGATGTTGAAGGGATATCGTCTATGATGTTTATATAATTACTATACCAATATAATGGTCATTATTACCATACTGAATATAAAATTTTACTATATCATACATAATATTTTACCTTCCAAACTTCAGAAGATATGGTAATTTTAAATACAAACTTTTCCTCAGCGTATTGCATCCCTTTGATGTTTGATAGATACAATTCTTCATTGAACAAGAATACCTCCCAATTGGTAGCTATACACTCTCAGTGACTCGGAACTGTGCAGTCCAACAGACGGGAGAACTGTTTCGCACCGCTGCGATAACATTGTTGGACTTGAGAGCTCCAATTTTAAGAATGAATTATCACCTGGGAAACCTACTTACAATCCCTTGCAAATGTTGGGGTTTGCCCCGAAAAATATTAGATGTTGAACGCGCGTTCCTTCGCCAGGGAGGTAAGGCTTCCCGTTTAAAAACGAGACCACCGAGAGAGAGCAGGAGAAATGAGAAAGCCCGATAAAATTGCTGCCGGCTATTAGATACCGTCGTTAACCTACTTGCCTCTATTTATCAGTAAAACTGAAAAGGAACCTTTTACAGTACATATTTGGGCTGGCAATAACGCTACGATTCCACAATTTCTGTTAAATAAATGAACACTTTAAGTCGAGGATAAATGCATATTTGCGTATTGTTCAATCCCACTTACTCCAGAGTAATTATTCATTGCGAAGCAAAAAAAAAAAGAAAAGGAAAAAAAAAGAAAAAAAATGATTAGAACCGAAATTCGGAAAGCTTGTTCTGACAAACTGAGGGGAAGGAAATAATCATGATGGGTAAACATCGAACACCGGAACGTTTGCTTTATCTCACGTCATTAGCTTTATGTTAAGAGGGCGCAATGATTCTTTATTTAGCGCATCGCGATAAATCGAACGATGCGTTTGATAAATGCCGCGTTGCGTATTTACACGCCTTTCGAAAAATGAGCTCGACGGTTATGCATTGTTCGGGAATATAATGCCACCAAATGGACAAGGCCGAACATTCTATAGAATGGATCCGATTTCACCACTTTATATCGATCTTCGTTGCCTTTCTCTGTCATCATCATTTCATGATTTCAATTACTATCGTAATTAATGTAATCATTGTATTTGAATTATGTTCGATATACGTGGGAAAAAAGTGAGATGATTGCAACAAAGATACTAGTAAGGTTAGCAAGATCCCTGGTTATTTCAACTAACAATTTTGGACAGCTAAAAAGGAAACAAATTTTTGGTTATCACAACCAAACATTTTTCTACGTACACTGAGAGAAATATATGAGTATATTTTACTAAGTTTTTCGTAAAGTTGTGATATATTATCTTTCTTTTAAATAAATACTAATATTATTTCATATATTACGAATTTTTTATTATTAATTACCAAGATCTTGGTAATTCGTAATATATGAA
>JABFPN010001544.1:0-28141 GCA_022817305.1 Leptoteleia sp. ZL-2020 | reverse complement strand
CCCCCCCCTCTCCCCCCCCCCTCCGGAGTAGCCTCCGCGCTTCCTAGAAGAGACACTCCCCGATGATGAGATCTCGCGAAAAGAACTTGCCGCTCGATTGCTCGCTCGGCTTAAGCCACGTCCACAATTGCGCGCACCATTTCCCAAGTCGTTTTACACGCCGCGGCACAACCGAGCCCTATTCCCGTTCGGTCTATTTTTTTTTTCTTTCTTTCTTTTTTCCTCGCACTCGTTTTGCCGGCGATCGCGGTGATTTGCGGCGACTTGTGCAATCGTTTAATGCAATTAATACCGGTGTAAGAAAGTCGGTAATGTGTTAGTGTTGAGAATCGGGAAAGGGTTAGGCACGGTACTGGTATACGACTGTTAAAAATCTGTATTATTTTGATACTGGCAAATTTCGGTGTAATACTGGCAATAGATTGTTCCAACTGTTATGATATATTTATCCCTTTTTGATATATAATTTTTTATATCTTAATATTTCTCGTATAACTTCACTTTTATTCATTTATAAGTAACTAATCAATATTTCAAGTATATATAATTATATATATGTGAATATAAAAGGTAATGATTAATTTTAATACGATTTACAAAAGGAAGAGAAATATTTGGCGTTGATGCGTATACTGAAAAAAATGGATAATCTTTATCTATATAAATAGTAATCTTTAATAGTTAATTTTGTAATTTGGTTCAGTCGATTGCCAATTTTAGAGCTACCATTCCATAAAAATTAGGAATTTTATATATATTGAATTGTAAGAATAATTTTAGTTCAATTTGAAATTGTATATTTTCAACTTATCAATGATATTTTGAGTCTGCGGAAATTGATGAATGAATTAATCATCTTAGAATTCCTTCCATTGAGATGATATTAAGATGTCATAGGTATCGACTGCTAATTTATGGAACGCGAGATTTATACGGTTAAAGTACGATGAAAATTGATGAATTCAGGTTTACGAGCATTAACTTGGCATTCCTTATGATTGTAATCAATGATTTAAAGACGTGCATTGAGTTATACTGTCGTATTAATATTTTATATCTTCAAACGGTATTTTTGAATTAAAGTACGATTCTTAAAATCTTAATTGTGTTTGTATCTTAAAATACGACTTCCCTGTTGTATTTTTGCAAATTACAGTGAATTATGAATTTTACAATTTTACAGAAATCGCAATAAATATCAAAATTTAAATTAATAGTAATAAATTTGACAGTACTAAATTTAATACTTTCAATTAAATCGTTAAATTGAAGCAATATAGTTTTTTATGTCTCAATTTATTGGGAATAAATCAGAGTGAATAACGGGAACGTAAATTAAATTAAATTTCACTTAACTGAAATATAAAGAAGTATATATGCATGTACACGTATGTACGCATGATTATCGTGTTCTCCAAAATTGAAGATATTAAAGCATATGAGTCTAAAACAAATTTTTATACTATATACATTGGCGACTGATTTTTAATTATATATTTTT
The DNA here is from genome assembly GCA_022817305.1 of Leptoteleia sp. ZL-2020. Taxonomy (NCBI): domain Eukaryota; kingdom Metazoa; phylum Arthropoda; class Insecta; order Hymenoptera; family Scelionidae; genus Leptoteleia; species Leptoteleia sp. ZL-2020. Next base: position 26,640 of record JABFPN010001544.1, on the reverse strand, counting down.
ATTTCTGTTTCAGGTAAGACCAACTTGTTCGTATTACCATTTGCCAGATGTGTAAGTAACTTGCTTGAAATGTTGTTTGTAGTACAATTTACATACATAAATCAAGATTGCATTGTTAACATATTCGTATTTCCTGTTTTTTGATTAATAACCATACGAGTTCATTTTGATCGGTGTACTGGTCAATTTAACGTGTAAATTAAATTAATAATTAATTTTGTTCATTTCTCGTTACATATAGTAGTGTTTATTTATTCTGTTTAATACAATTATTGTTTGAAAATACGAACTATAAACGATATTTCATAACTTTAAACAGTCCAACGTTATTAAATTGCAATAACCGTTCCATTGTTATCATGCATAATTTATTATTTCAATAACGTAAGCAGAGTTTCGTTAATACATCAATTTTATCGTGCTAATAATACAGTCAACACTGCTACACCTACACGAATCATTTAACATAACATTTTTTGTTAACGTTGCATTTCGTGATGCCAGAACAATATTTACATTATGGTACTGTTAGATCAGCACCAACTGACACTATTTCAGCGGAACAGTTTTCCCCGTGTAAGACTCATATTAATTTTTTATCCAACAGTTTCATTCTATCCATCAAAAAAATATATATATATATAAAAATCGCCCTCAAAAAAGTCGGTATCATTTTTTAACAAATTCAATCGAGTTGGTGAAGGAAAAGTCGAAGCTTTCCTGGCTAAAATCCGTCGCGTAGGACGAATTTGGAATGGAAAAATCTAGCTTGTTAAAAGCGAAAAGTCGATATTTTCAAACTGTTGTGCAAAGTCCTTTATGCCACGCTAACGAGCGGTACATGAAAACGCTGCGAGAATAACGAGGGACACCATGTACAGGGCGATTATGGTTGCTCGTCCTCTGCACAATCTCAACTCGCGGCACTTCCTCCCATATGTTTTTCCATTTTTCCTATTAGACGCATTTTTTTTATATAACGGTCTGACGGTGATTCCGTTTCTTCAACGCGCGCGCGAGACATCAAAAAAAAAAAAAAGAAAAAAGGCTTTTACTATTTCAACGAAATGGCACAATTTAACCGACTAAAGACGATTACGCGGCTTTGTTTATGATCATGATCGAACTCGCTGATGGATTCAGCCGGTGAATCGGTTGTATTTTCGATAAACATTTTTACAAAGACGTCGATATTGCAACGGGGGGAATAATAATGGGCCGAGGGGAGGAACGGTCGATGGAAATTTTTTTTCTCTCTCCGATTTTTTTCTTTCCTTCTTTCTTTTTTTGTTCCGGCTTCACCGGCAATGACTTTCGTGAGATAAAAGCCCGGCGATAACAAGCGGTAAACCATTTTGAAATGGACTCGACCTTTTTTTATTTTTTTAAATTGCCGTCGAAAACTTATCTCCCCGTTTGATATTATATTTCCGCGTCAGCGGCGTTCACGTGACGATTTCACGTTTTTAAAATCACTTTTTATGCCAACCGATAAAGCCACTCTTAACGCCACTGTGACATTTGACTTTGCGGATTCTTACGTCGCGCGATACTTTCGGACTTTCTCTAACGAAATTTACGTTAATGGAAACGAACTGGTACCCGTTGTACACCCGGATATAATTTATTAAAAATACCCCCGCGCGCGTGATCGCCGCGCCGTTTATTTGCGAACTAATTAAATTCCACTCAAAGATATGTCGCCGCGCAATCCAGTTTATTATCCGAATCCGCGCGGTCCTTTGTTCGGACCGCTCGTAAAAGCGAATATTCATTTTGTCGGGGACATTATTTGGCCGCAAAGGACAACTTTGCGCTTGAATATTCAAGAATGCATTTTTCGCGAATGGGATTTATTGCCGGCCGGCCGTGTCAATTTTCATTCAAAATATCAACACAGTCGATGTCCGGCTAAAAACCACTTTGCATAGATACCAACTATCGATGAAATCTGAGAACTCTTACGCTAATATGTTTTTATACGCGTGTCGTTCCATTTACCAACTACCTATACGAGGAAACATTGTAATATTTTACGATGATATCTGGAATGTGTTTTCATAAAATTACTGTGTTTATACTTCTTTACAGTCGTTGATAACAAAAAAAAAAAATACAGGAAATGCAAGAAAGAAGTGATATCGAGTATTTATGGAAATTTAGTGACAACACGCTCCCGCAATACTTTTGCAAAATTTCTTTCTTTAGTCTTTATTATACTGTCCAACTTGACGCAGTTCTCTCTCTTACAATTGCCAATCTTGAACTCAAAATATTCTTTTTTTTTACATAACATATAATGTAATATCAAAGTTTCACCATTATTAGTAATAAAAATATTGATTTTCTAATATTTCCTTAACTTGATGTAAGAAAAGAGTAATTTATAATCCTTTTTTTCCCCATGTATAAATACGAAATTGGGATTAAGATGACGGAACTGAACTAGCTGTATATTTGAAGGATTAAACATTGAGCCTTCGAAATTATTATGGCTGTCATTTGGCGAGGAGGCCTGGAATAAGCTCGTAGCTCACGATACTCGGCGATGACACAAACGTGTCTCGTGAATCATTAATGACGCCGATATTCAATTGGTTAAATATTTCATGCCCGGCTCTATTACGAACCATTGATAAGTATCTCATTCATCTGCACGCGGATCTGTGGCTTATACCTTATCTGATGAAATATATAGTCCCTCATGAGAAAATTATCCAGTACACTAGAAGCCTATTCCTATTACCAACCATCCTCGTAAAGTACTGTTTAACATTAGAAGTGTACTCTCCGTTAAACTCTAATGCACAATATTTCATCAATAATGAACTGCTATGAAGGAGTTCGTTACTGTTCATCGATACCGTTTTATCACTAATGATTACCTTTAGTGTTACCAGTAGTCTGTCCGGATTAATTAATGGTACATGGTTATATATTGTTTAATATGATTATTTTAATATTTGGTTATTACACTGAGAAAAATATGATAGTAAATATTACTGTGGTTAAGTGTTCCACATGTATATCCGTCTTTCAAATAAAAATTACTGTTCTTTAAAAGTAAAAAAACTAGTTTTAAATGTTATACTTATAAATAAAACAGAAATCTTTCATTTTAAAAAACAGTCATTTTTGCTGAATGATGGATGTACATCTGAAACATAGTTAAAAACAGTAATATTTTTCTCAGTGTAGAAATATATACATACATATGATTAATTCTTCTTAGTTTTCATTTCTTATCATACTCGTCGGTTCCATTTTATTCCAGTACAAAGCAGTATAAAATTGATATTTTTGCTTGTTTTATTAATTAAATACAAATCGTTTGTTAATATTAGATTTAATTTAAGAACAAATTATCTTAGATTATCGTCAGATTTGATGTATGTAAATCTAGTATATTTATTAGTTGATTAGTCTTATAAAGAATTTTAATTTTCTTTGCCCATTTTTGTTTTTAATTCTGTAAAGTGAAACTTAATAAGCCCTTCCTGGAATAGTTAAAATAATATTTGATACACTTAATCGACTTATTATGAATCGCGGCATTGTTGTCTATATTTTAATGATAAATATCTGCAGTGGGGCGCTAACCTTGAATATAGCTCGATCATGTATATCATTACAGCACAATAATGACTATTGTATCGAATTAATCGAAGAAAATAAATTGTGCTTAAAAGTGAAGAGCGTTCGAGTAAAGTTTAAGAATACCTGAAAAGCTGTTGACGTTGAAAAAGATCGAATGAAAGAATTTGATAATTAAACGATAAACATCGAGATAAAATCGGAATTAAAAATATCGACTTTCATAATAATTTATTAGCTTAATTGCGCTTTAAACCAGTTGATAAATGTGTCGCACGTTTACATAATACTGTACAAATGTTAATCCTTTTGTTTTCATTTTTGAAATACACATTTTATTTCTTTTTTCTTTTCAAATTAATTTGCGTTAAGAGTCCATTTGCAGCGTGTTCATTTGGTACTAGATAACTTATTACACTATAAAATGATGTACCGATAAAAGATTCAGGGCTTTTTATCGAGCAAAATTAACGCGATGATGCATTTCAAACAAGCGATCATGAAAGGTAAATGCACAAATTTTACGACAGTAGTAAAAAAGAAATACCGATAAGTGCAAAACGTGTTTTTTTTCGTTCGTATACAAGATAAGAATCCTTAAAAGGATACTTTTACGTAAAATATATAAAGTTGACAAATGTTTGATATAAGATTTATGTTTGATAATAGATATGGAGATCAATTAGGATTTTATTGTTTAATTAGTATGTTAGGTTACAATAATAGCTATTGAAAAGATCTTTTTAATTTCCTTTCGTTCTATTATAATTCTTTTTATACACAAAAATAAAAGTTATTTTCAAAGTAAAGCCAAGAACTTTTAACGTGCTATGCTTTACTATTTACCCGCCAGGTAAACACTGTATTATTTTTCCATAATTTTGTACGCGAAGTCAATATTAATTAGATTGTGTTTGTCAAATATTGCGGTTGTTCACCACAAATTTTAAAGCCATTTATTGTCGCTGATTACTGAAATGGAAATCTCTCGGTTGTGCGCACGTGCACGTAACGCCTGCTTTATCTCATCTCCTATCTCTTTCTGGCGTTTCTATGTAGCACGTCAGTCTATTGTGAACTCGAAAGCATTCGTACAAATTCGGGAACATTCGGTTCTCCACACATCTGCTTGACTTTCGATCGCTTCTCAGTTAACCGACAGTGTTAGGTTATGAACTGTCTGGCGTGCGAGTGTGTATTCTTTTAATTGTTTTTTATGTACTACAGCTTTTCTCAAAGAGGTATTTTTTCGTCCTCGTTTCACTTACTATCTAGAGAATATATTGCGTGTCATGAATACGAGCTTAAAAAGATGATTCTTACGAAAAATTGTCATTACTTATTGTGTCATTAAGATAGCAAAGTTTAGAGTGAATCTCGGGTATTTTAATACAATTTTTAATGTGCTCAATAATATTGCTATTTATGGTCATTTTTTATTGCATTTTTAAATTAAATTTTAATCAATTCTCCCGCAATATGCAAATGTTTCTTATATAATAATATTTACAGAAAAGCATTTTCGAGGGAATTTTGGCAGTTTGAAATTCAATAGAAACAAGAAATCAAAAAATGCATGAAGCAACGTTAGACTCTTCTGATACAACCGGATTGTTAACAGAAAAAGGAGAAAATAATTCTGCAAAAGAAATGGCTTCTCACGACTTGTGCACGCGAAAAAGTACATATAAAATAAATACAATGTGCAAAACGATAAACGAAATTGATGACTGTTATAAGTGTAAATATTGCCAGAAAGTGTTTATGAATTCATCAGATTTATTGAGCCACGTTAAAATACATACAAGCGAAAGTTCTCACACATGCGAATACTGCCAAAAAGTATTTAAAAGCAATTCGGCAATGATTATACATATCCGAACACACACTGGAGAAAAACCATACAAGTGCAATCGTTGCGAAAGTAGTTTCACTGTAAAAAGTGCTCTCAACCGACATGTTCGAATACACACTAAAGAAAAACCATACGAATGCAAATTTTGTGGGAATTGTTTCTCTCAGAAATGTCATCTTGTCATACATGTGCGAATGCATAGTGGAGAAAAACCATACAAATGCACACATTGTGGAAATACTTTCTCTTATAAGACTGTTTTCAACCAACATATTCGATTGCACACTGAAAAAAAACCGTACAAATGCAATCATTGTGGCAATAAATTCTCTTACAAAAGTATTCTGGACGAACATGTTCGAATACACACCGGACAAAAACCGTACGAGTGCAATAATTGCGGAACTAGTTTCTCTGTAAAAAGTGCTCTTAAACGACATGTTCGCATGTCTGCTGATGGTACACTACGTAAATGCAAAAGTAACGCAAACAAACGGAAACGTGAAGCATCTTTGCCGAAAGATACCCATTTGGATTTGACAGATACAATATCCGACAGAACAAAATCTATTACGTATTATTGTTTATACTGTTCCATGTCGTTTTTATCAAAATCCAATTTATTGATGCATTTGCAGAAATATATTATAAAATAAATTCGTCGTTCTATACTTGTGTTAAGTGTATTTTATTTTCCGGAATTGAAGATGCATTGTACATGAAAATTTATTGAAATTATTTAACCATGTTCGTGTAGATGAATAAATGTAATATTAAATAAATGGTTATTTTGAACAACTTTTTTTCTTTTTAGTGCAATATTACTCATTTATTTAAAAAAAATTAATTCATATTTAACACAAAATATAAAAATGAACCTATGTATTTTAGCTCCGATTATATATTAATATAACACATAAATATGTAAATTTGGCACGCACATTTTTCACCATGTAATTAGTAAAAAAATATTGACTCTTTTTATTTACAAATATCGATATATCAAATTTTTTTACAAAAGATCTTTTTTTCTATCCTGTACAAACTGTAGATAATGTTCGATGCATAATTGAAATTCTATAATTACGAATTTTCAAATATATAACTGATGCTATATTATTGGTTACTAAACCCTGCGAGCATAATTCAACTGGTGCTGTTCAAAATAATGTTTCCAAACAAATTTTTAGCCTTACGTATTAGGTTACTGTGTATATTCTGTGACAGTATAATCCGAATTATTGAAGCTCACACAATGCTATTACTGTAAGTAGATTTTAAATTAATAATACTTTAATACACATTTTTTGAATATCACGTTATTAAAAGAAATTATTATTTTGTACAATTCATATTAAAGGTCTTCTTGTCCACTACAATAGAACTTGAAAAACATTAATATTTTTTACACCCAAATAAATGGCTTTACAGATAGAAATTAATTATTGCGGCGTACCCAAATAATATTCGAAAATTAAATTATTTATTTACTGTTACTTTAGTTGCTCTAAATATTAGTTTCAATTAGTTTTATTTGTTGAATCTTATTTATTTATTTAAATAGTATTTTTAATCTTGAATCATACTCTGACATAATAAAATTAACTCAATAAACCTCACAAATTAGAAAATATATTTGAAATTAATAACGATTTTTTTACAATATTTTGATAAAATGAGCTATATTTATTTCTAATATTTTTAAGTCTACTTTTATTGAATTAATAGATTATATGTAAAAACGTGTAGGTTTAACATATTCTAACATTTTGACCTGAAAAATATTATTAATGTATTTAATCTTCGATTTGAAGTATTTTGTAACTAAAAGTGGTATTTGTATGGAAATATTTGCAGAAAAATATTTTCGAGGGGATTTGGCAGTTTGAACACACAAATACACAAAAATGCATGAAGCAATGTTACACCCTTCTGATTCAAACAGATTGTTAGCAGAACAAGGAAAAAACGATGATATAAAAGAAATGGTTTCTCACGACTTGTGCATGCGAAAAAATATGTTTAAAAGTAATATAAGGTGGAAAACGACAAACGACATTGATGACTCTTATAAGTGTAAATATTGCCAGAAAGTGTTTATGAATTCATCAGATTTATTGAGTCACGTTAAAATACATACAAGCGAAAGTTCTCACACATGCGAATACTGTCAAAAAGTATTTAAAAGCAATTTGGCAATGATTGTACATATCCGAACACACACTGGAGAAAAACCATACGAATGCAAATATTGTGGGAATTGTTTCTCTCAGAAATGTCATCTTGTTACACATTTGCGAATACACACTGGAGAAAAACCATACAAGTGCAATTATTGCGGAAACAGTTTTACTCGTAAAGAAAGCCTTGTTCGTCATATTCGAATACACACTGCAGAAAAACGATACAAGTGCAATTATTGTGGGAATAGTTTCTCTCGCAAAGAACATCTGGATGTACATGTTCGACTACACACTGGAGAAAAACCATACAAGTGCAATTATTGTGGGAATAGTTTCTCTAGCAAAGGAAATCTGAAGGTACATGTTCGAATACACACTGGAGAAAAACCATACAAGTGCAATCATTGCAAAAGTAGTTTCGCTGCAAAAAGTAATCTTAATCGACATATTCGAATACACACTGGAGAAAAACCATACACGTGCAATTATTGCGGAAAGAGTTTCACTGAAAATAGGATTCTTAACGGACATATTCGAATACACACTGGAGAAAAACCATACACGTGCAATTATTGCGGAAAGAGTTTCACTGAAAATAGGACTCTTAAGGGACATATTCGAATACACACCGGAGAAATACTATACAAGTGCAATTATTGCGGAAAGAGTTTCATTGAAATGTATGTTCTTAACCGACATATTCGAATACACACTGGAGAAAAACCATACGAATGCAAATTGTGTGGGAATTGTTTCTCTCAAAAAGGAAATCTGAATACACATGTTCGACGACACACTAGAGAAAAACCATACGAATGCAATTATTGCGGAAAGAGTTTCGCTGCAAAAAGTACTTTGAGTCAACATGTTCGAATACACACTAAAGAAAAACCATACGAATGCAATTATTGCGGAATGAGTTTCAATGCAAAAAGTACTTTGAATCAACATGTTCGAATACACACTAAAGAAAAACCATACGAATGCAATTATTGCGGAAAGTGTTTCTCTGTATGTAGTAATATGCGCAGGCATGTTCGCTTGCATACTGACGCTAGGCCATATAAACACAAAGGCAGCATAAACAACTCGAGTCGTACGGCATCTTTGCCGAAAGGTATCCAGTTAGGCTTGAAAGAGAAGTTATCCGATTACCTCATAACAAAGTCGATTATGTATAATTGTTTGTACTGCTCCGTGTCATTTTTATCAAAAACCGAATTATTGATGCATTTGCAGAAATATATTATAAAATAAATTCATCGATCTATACTTGTTTTAAGTATACTTTATTTTGTTGAATTGATAATGCATTGTAAATGACAATTTTTTGTAATTTTTTAACTATCTTCGTGGAGATGATAAAATGTAATATTAATTGTAGTGAATAAATTCTGAATAATTTATAGGACTGAAAAATGAAACGTTTTCAAAAAGCAAAATGTGAACAAACTTTGTTTCGGTTTTATATTTATTGTTTTTGTTCTTTTAATTTGGCCATCCAAATATTTACATACTTTACTTTTGTACATAGACTGTATTAAAAACGTTTCATTCTTCAGTTCCATGAATAATTCTTAAAGTTGTTTTAAATAATTTCTTTTTCGCTGTAGTACAAGATTACCCGCCCTTTGATACAATAATTCACTAATATATAAAACGAAAGTGTATTAAAATTAATTTAATTAATTAAACCGTTTTGGTTTTTTTCTTTCCGCAGTTTATTTCCAATATTTAGTTAATAATTTGATTAGTTAGTTTCATTCATAACACAATTTTTTAATTAATATTTAATTGCGGATAGTAAAACTAAATTGAAGTTTTTTTGGGAATACGCAAAAGATTCTGAAATCTGAAAATGGAAATTAACGATTAGAAATTTTGTGATTATTTTTATACATTTTAAAAGCTTCTATATCTTACACAAAGTTTTAAAGTATTCTACGTGAACAATTCAGTGCTAAAATTTGTTCCTTTATAATGTTATTCTATAATTTTCACGTACCAAATTGTTACATTTATTTAAAGAGCTGTAAAAATATACCGAATAAAATAATTGTGTCAATTATTAAATAAAATCTTACGGTTGCGATAATCCGGCAAAATAAATTGAAACAAATAACCATGAGTACCATAAGATGCATTTACGTAATATATTTCTGAACGTATGAAGTTTTTCAGAAGTTTTCGTAATAATATCGAATATCTTGGCAAAGTTTTAACTTCAGGCTCTATAATCGAGTAAAAGGAACATTTCATTTTATAAACTTTGCCACTCTGCGAAGTTTTAATATTACGTAATGTACTGAAGTTTGTCCAATTTTACCTAATCAGACCAAATATTCTATGAATTTTACTTTTAATATTATTTTCGCGGAGATTTAATTACCCTGCAAAAAACTCATTTTGCATAAACTGATGACTGAGAATAATTGAAACTAATTAACGTGTTTTTCTATTTTGAAACTTACTAAAGCAGTATAAAAGTGTCATAAAGTAATGAGAACAAAAACAAAACTACGTCACATAAATACGCTTCGAAAAAGTATCTTTAATCCCAACTACGTTGTAATTTGTTTCTAAGTAAGGCAAAAATCATACGCTCGATAAACCTAAAAAATAAAATTTACGTAAAAAGGAATTTTCAAAAAACAGATTTGTTTTGGTGTGCACATTTTTTGTGTTTGTAGGTATTTTTTTAATAAAATTTCCCGGCATATTATTAAATGATATGAAGCATTGGAAAATGCGACGAGAGGACAATCGCTTGATCATTTCGAAATAATTTACAACGGATTTTCAATGATCGCGTGGCACGTTAAAAATGTAACAGGCTTCTTTATTATTTCATCATCCGTACGTGCAGCAATCCTTTTAAATGTTCCGGAGGACACCTGCGACTCGTCGAATCTTCGCGTGGCAGATCGAAGCGAATCGAAAGGGAAACGTTCCAGGCGCGGCTCCGTTTTATCGGTCGATTTGCCGTCTGAAACGAGTGGAATATTAAAGTCACCCCGCACGCAACATGAAAACGAACGCGCGTAAACGCGAGATTCCCGATGCAGATTGCTTCCTCCGAAATTAAACGAAAAACATGGGGCCCCGGCCTGTACTCCGGCATTCTGCGCGATGGCAAGAATGCGTCGAACCTTTTTATGATTCGGGCGCAATATTTTGGCGCGGACAAAGGAACGGCAAGAGAGAGAGATAGAGAGAGAGAGTGCGCGCTATTGAAATAATATCATCATTTGTTCGCGATGGGATTTAATTAATTTCGGAAAATCGCTCCGTCTCGACGGGAAGTATGCGCCGGCATGATATTAATTGAAAAATATTTCGTTACATTCGAGGTGTCCGGGATAATCCTTGCTTTCATATTGTTTCGTTTTATATTTTTTTCGGTCCCTTTTCTTTTTCTTTTTTTTCCCCCCTTTTTTTCGCAAATGAGTTTTAATTAATTTTGAAAAATCGTGTCCCGCCGTGACGAGAAACGCGAAATTGTATTAATTAAAAAATATTTCGTTACATTCTGGACACGTGCAATTATTGTTTTTTTCCTCCCCTTTTTTTTTATGTTGCCGGCACGGATGACTCGAGAAAGTTTGATTTAGTTCGGCAAATAACGAAGAATACGCGCCCGCGAAGTTTATTAATTAATACCTTCTTTTCCCCGGAATTCTATCTGATTTTTAATTAAAACTATCGGAACATTCGACTAATTAAAATGCATTATGCGATAACGTTTTTCGTTCGCATAATAAAATGCAAAGTTCATTCGGTGGAATTATGCAGTCACGTTTTGTCATGGAAATCACTTTTCTTCTTTCAATGTGTCAAATCTTGCGCGCACGTCGAGTGTAGCTTCGGTCGAAAAACGATTTCTTCATCTTCGCACCAATACTCATATTGGAAACTTGCCTTCTTAACAAGCGTATCATGATTCGCTGAGAACAGTGCTGTACATAGTTGTTTCCGGCTGTCGCGCTAATGCGAGGAGCATACCACCGGCCCGGATAGCTCAGTCGGTAGAGCATCAGACTTTTAATCTGAGGGTCCAGGGTTCAAGTCCCTGTTCGGGCGTATTCTTTTTATTTTTTTATATTTTATGCCCTTGTTACGTTACAATTATCCCAATTCTACGGACAATATCTTTTAACAATTTGTATTTCTTGGTAAATTTTATATATTTATTTATTACCTATTAATAATTTAAAAATTATTTGATTATATATAATACTGAAGTAGAATTCATTTACCACTTTTGTTTTTAATTAATAAACAGTTAGTTATCAATTTCATAAACTTGGACAGTTTTATGAACAGAGAAAAATGGTTTGAATCAAATTATTATTAGCATAATTGAATTTATATTCGTCACATTTATTGAATGGCGCTAACTTTATGTTCACTCTAATCCCCAGCGAAGCAAGCATCGGACACAATTTAGCATTTATAGCGCAACACGTTTTCTAAGCGCGGTTTAATGCAAATCGCCATAGGAATGGCGTGTTTGACTTAGTTTTGTACATAAATATCAGATATTGTTGAAGAGAGACGATAGTGGGAGAGACAGTTACATCGACTTTCCAATAGTTAACAAGGCACTTTACTGTCTCTCTTAACGGCGAATCTCATTTGTAAATCCATTCGATCGAATCGTTAGCAAACAGGGTCGTTTTGCTTGACGAGATCGTGGACCATTTCGTCGGCCACGTTTCTTCCGGAATAATAACAATGGGAGAGAGAGAAGAGGTCAAAGTCGGAGGTCAAGTCCGTGAAACTCCGACTGGGAAACGTGACGCGACAAGACGCTGCTAGAGCCCGCACGTCTCTACCTTTTTCTGTGACATTTACCTCTGTCACTCGGGGCAAAAATGCGGCCGAACCAACTGGATGACAGAGGATTCTTTTGTCCCCCCTCCCCCCCCTCCCCTGCAAGACTAAAGTGACGCGAAATTTTTACCATTATTCCCGTGACACTTTTCACCCGAATTTAAGTTAACGCGACGCGGCGGCATTCATTTTGCTCGAATTAAAAGTAAATATTACCGCGGTTTCAATTTAGCCGCGAGTTTAGTTCCATTTTTAAATCAAACAGCAATTTTTTTTTTGTTTACTCATATTCGCTCAGATACAAACATTTAATATTACATGTACACAGCTTTATAACACAAGTGATAATAATAATAATCAACTCTGATATGACTGATATATATTTTTTAGCCAGAGATTATTCGCCGCCCTTAATGGGTGGCGCAATCCACTACCTATCAACAATTGTTAATGTTACTATTATTATATGGGATATATCATTTTAATTTTGTTATAATATATATGAATTTGGTCAGAGATGGTTAAAAAACAACAAGGCTAAGAACTTTTATTCGGAATTATGCGGAAGCGATAAAATAACTGAAACTAATATGATTGATACCGGACACTTTTGATGCCACGATGTGGACAATAAACGGAATTGAAGAACTAGAATTGAGGACGTGCCGGGTGATGACGGGCAACCGAAATCATCACCCGGAAGCGTCTGTCACGAGGTTGTACCTCCCACGTTATCGGAGAAGTCGCGGTCTCCACTTTGCGTTTCGAATGTCTTCATGATCGAATTGTTCCTCTGTACGGTTCGTGCAATTCCGAGCAATGATGCCCCCCTCCCCTCCCCTACCGCCCCCCTGTCGCGCACAGTACATAACCATCAAAGCGCAACAAATGCGCAACACTTTCTGCAGTCCATGGCAGAAATAACAGCGGCGCAACTGAAACAAATCTTAGTCTCGGCTTTAACCCACGGTCTGAACATCCGGGAAGGCTTCTGACAATCGCCTTAGGCAACGGAACCCAAGAAGAAATTTAAATCGGCCTAAAATATGGCCTGCTCCTGACAAGTGAAATTAACATGATTTTCATCCTTGATTACAATGTTGTCGTACCAAAATTAAATCCAATGAATAATTTAGCGGTTTGAAGTAGTATAAAATGAGACTTATGAAATTTTGTAGATACTCGTCCATTGTCCGTTATGAAAGGAAGTTATTTAACTTGATATTTAATTACCTTTCAGTACATCTGCAAAGTTACGGTACATCTTTAGAATTTTATTATATTATAAGGTAATAATAGCTTTCTCCTTATAAAAATGTTCTCTAATAATTAAATATTGTATATGTAGATAGAAAATAATTTATACAAAGTTAGTAAAGTACTTATTAATGTTATTATATGATAATATTTTTTTTTAAACTTCTTTTAATAATCTGTGTGTATTTGAGATAAAATATTGGGATTAATATAATTTTGGCATTAAAAGTAATTTATAAAAATTGACGGTAAATATTTATATCATGTCTTCGGTCTTATTTGGCTCACGTTTTATAGTAAAATTCCTCAATAAATTCTTTTATCGTGCAAAATGAGTCAGGAATTTTCCTAAATTCACTGATATTTCTTATGAAATAAATTGTTATCACAATAAAATAAGGTTTGGAGAAAAGTTATGGGAAAGAAGAGAAAATACATTTTGTAATAACCAAGCTTTTGTCTATTTAATAACTTTGCAATTCAAGAAATTTTAATTTTAATTTTATCATAAATTACTTTCATAATATAATCGGACATAATTTTTATTTCAGTTATGTTCCATTTAATTATAAGAGCACAATAACTTTTTCCTTTTTCGTGTACGCTTCAGATTATTATTTTCAGTTATTTTAATAAAGAGAAAATGAATGTTATTTTAAATTATCCCTGAATTATGTTTGATACTTAATTTAATAGTTTGACGGGTTATTCAAATTATATTTACTTCCTGCTTTTGTGTAATTTACTGAATCACAAGAAAAAACTTCCTAAGCAATTACTTTTTTGTAATATTAATGTTATCATGTGGTCAAGCACTTTTTTTTATTTTTCCTGTTAGTCAAAGTAATGCTGCGATAGTGATACGTGAAACGTGAGAGAATTATATTTCAATGTCAAACACACAATGTATATACCTCTATTAAATAAAAACGTGTGTCATAACGTAAGAAGATTTGTAATTTTGTCTCTAATTTTTCTATTTATTATTCTCTGCTTTGTTTCGTAACGCTCTTGATTCCAAATGCACATTTTAATCTTATTTATGCAATTAATTAATTATTTAAGATTATTTAATATGGTTAAATTAATTAAATCATTAATAATCATGAAAAATATTTGTCGAGTTTAATTGTATATAGATAATTACAGCTTTATTCTAACTTTATCTTAAAAAATAACATTTTTTATTTATTTAAATTTTCTTCTATTATTTTCAACGACTCTTATTGATAATTTGGTTATTGTCATCAAGAACCAAAACATCGAATTCGTCATGGCGATAGTCTTTTCCCTTTTTTGTTCTTAATTTTATCTTACACAAAAATTTAGGAATTATAGCGGGTGACCAAAATTTATACACAATTATAGAAGCATTTTGAAACCTTGGTTCGTTGTATACGTCAATACAAGTTCATCGTTAATGATATGTTTTTTTTATTGCGGCATTAGTATGCAACATTAATTTGCAACCTTTTATAATATATCGCTATGATATCACTTAAATTTTCGATACTCAACGAAACCAATTTAAATATATATATGTTGCACATTATACCACATTTAAAATCATTTAAAATCGATGACAGGTTTTAATTCAAGAATAATAAAAAAGTGTTACTACATTTAATAGTAACAATTTTCACTCTTCAAGCGTATCCTTAAATTAACATAAAATATTTCAAATTTTATCATTACTTTTTACTGAATATACAATACGAAACTACACTTCTGTGTGCTATTATACAACTGATAAGAATGAATTTACGAATTTGGAAATGGCCGCTTCTTAGTTACAAGGCGCGATGCAATACGTTTGCATCATATTGCTCGCAGTATGCGGTGTAATAAGGCATTATTCCTTTTATAGCGTACCCCCGTGGAGACCTCCGTGTTTTTGTGATCGTCGCTATTAAAACGTTACATTAATTAGACGAACAATGGTCGCTCGAGAATTTCATTACAGCAATATATAATTATGTTAAATCATTAAAATTAATAATGAACAAAGTGAAATTAATATGCGGATATATTTATGAAACGATACTTCTTTTTAGTTGTGCTGATACTTTGTTATGTGTGAATAAATGTGTACAATGGACAAGTTAACAATTTGTATGATTGATAAGTGTCAAATTAAATTTCTACGCGAAATTTCTACGAATTTTACGCGAAAAACATAAAGAACATAATATTTAATTGAAAGTTTAATGGGATAAAATTAAATTACATAATATGTGCAGCTTTTTTTTACTGTGCAGTTTATGTATTGCATAAATAAATCTAATTTGATTTTTGTTCACGTGATTATTACAAAAAAACAATGTTATTATTACCTTATTAATTTATTTATAAATGAAAAAAAAGTAAGCTTATTTCAAATTGTTAGATAAACAAGTGCAATTTAAGTGGAACTGAATATTAGTAGCGTTAACTCATCGTATATTGTGCTATAATTCGTCACTCGACAGGATCGCGAACAGTTAGATTGACTTTTCATCGCTGGCATTACTATTTGAAGGCATTATATTCCAAGGTTAAATCAACCGTGTGTCGCGCAGACCGCTTGGTGCCAGCACCAGTGACGCCGACTTTAAAACTCGCCGCCTCTCTCTCTCTCTTTCTCTCTCCCACCCGGCTCTTCGTCTCCGTCCAGAGCCATCTCTTCTTTTTCTGCGGAAAATTAATCATAGCTTCATTACAATAATAACAGTACTTAACGTTCAAAATATCATTACGGGAATAATTTGTCATGGTATATCGTATTTAACTCATTACAATTGCATAACTTATAATCAACTCGCAAGTTCTGTACCGACGCCTTTAAAAATAAAGTAATTAAGATTTTCACCCCACGCACGTCCTCGTAACGCGAAGAAGTTGATTTAAAAGAAATGATTGACTTCTTTTTTTTTCTTTTTTTTTTCAAAAGCTATCCTTTCTTGACAGCTGGATGAGTGCTACAATTTTACGTCACTCGATCGTTATCTCTTTTACTGTTGTTGCTCCAATTTTTGGCAACGATAAAGCAAAAAGTCTAAATTGGTAATTTTGCAAAAACTTTTCAGTAGATTATGAGTTGGATATCTTTTACAACGTGTAATTAGAAATTATTTATGTTATAATAAAAAAGGAAATTAATTAATCAGTATACAACTGTGTACTGTTAAAAATAAACATAGATAATAATAAATAAACTAATTAAGATAATTAAAACATGGTGTTTATGGCAAAATAAAAGTACCACATGTAACAAGGAAAATAAAGAACAAGCGATAACAGTTCATATTGTAAATTATGCTTTTGGGTTAGAATATTCCGCTTATTTAATACGATATACCTATATCAATATTCTTGATTAGTTATAAGATTCGATTTTTAGTAGGGTTATGCTTAATTATTCAAACTAATTAGAATATATGCGTGTATTATAATTTGTTTTTACCCACGAATTCAGTTAATATATTTTTATCGCAGCTATTTTATTACTATAATGTTTTCATATCAATTAAAATTTTTAAAATTTGTCAGCGTTCGTAAATTTAATTTGTCAAAAGTAGTCATAAATTTGAAATGTCAAAAAATATATTTACAGACACAATGATAAGGTTACATAATTATTGTAACAGAACGTTGCGACCACTCCCCCAAGTACAATTCAATTACATAATTATGTTTACTCGACATAATATTTAATTTATCGCAAGGTAATATCATTTTCATATTATCTTCTATGGCTTTTTTCTACCCATTCTTTTTATTACATTAAGAGGGCAGTTTTTGTATGGAAATTGCAAAGTGGCAATTTTTTTTGATACTTTATTTTGCCACTTTGTACCCTGGCCGGATCATTTTTATTATCTTTTTATCGTCGTTTTTTCTTCCGCTGGATCTTCATCGATGCTCGCTTCTATCCCCCCCCCCCTCCTCATGTTTCTTTCTTTTCGCTTCTTCTCCTCTCTTCTAGGTCACGCTAAAAGGAGCCAACCTCCTGGCTTGCGTAATTTCATCTCGGATATAATTACCTCGGTATGCTTATACAGTCAAAGTATCGGTAACGAGCAGTTACTCAAAATCACGTTTTCTTCTTTAATGTGCCTGCAATTGCCTCATTTCACGTGATTTCCGGGTTAATGAATTTTGCACGCATTTTTTTTT
This sequence comes from Leptoteleia sp. ZL-2020, assembly GCA_022817305.1. Lineage (NCBI taxonomy): Eukaryota > Metazoa > Arthropoda > Insecta > Hymenoptera > Scelionidae > Leptoteleia > Leptoteleia sp. ZL-2020. The sequence goes on along the minus strand of JABFPN010001544.1, from coordinate 8,763 downwards.
ATTTTTTTTTTTTTGTTTCTTTTTGCAAAAACTGGTGAGGAATAAGTAAAAACATAACACCATCAAGTCTCATTTAAAAGCTATTTAATAAATATAATTATTATGGTAGTATTTTTATTATAGGTAGTAAACAAAATTTGTTATGCCAATAATGTTTGTCCGAATAAAAAGACAGAATTGATCTATTCATCCTTTTTTCTACTTATTCAGCATTATTAATTACATAAATAACTTTTTAATTAGATGTTGGTAACATTACAATTACTGTGTTGAAGTATTTAAATTTCCACAATAAGTTTCAGTATAGATTAAAGTATACTGTATTTTTTTATAAATTGACATAATGAATTATATTTTTGTATTACTTTTTGCATTAGTCCTGCAAGAAGACACGATAGAAGATAGGTTGAAGGGAACGCACGTTCCATAATCGTATATTTACCTTATAGCCTCTCAGGTCCCAAGCCGATACACGTTACTGACCCGTGGAACGACATCGTGGGCCCAAATCAGTACATAAAACCGGCTTTATTCAGATTGCTACTTTATTATTTCTGAAAATATTTACAAGGCTGAAAAACAAGATTAAATTAATGATTATAAGGATTCGTAATTTCCTAATAAATACAAGATTTGTATACTCTATTCCTTAAAGGGTATGTTAAATAAATAAAATCGGCTATAAAATATTTTATTGTCTACTACATTTTACTGTTATTTCGTTATTACTAAAATATAATTTTTATCTGCTTTAATGAAATTTTTGAGGCAAACTTTATTAACCCAAAAATTTGCTACAAAATAAATGCTTCGCAAATTATTAATGTCTCATTTAAAAAAACATTAATCCCATTTTAAAAATAATTATATAAATAATTACAATCGATATAACTTTAATTTTAATTAGAAAGAGAGCAAAAGAGAAAAAAGAAAAAGGAGTGAAGTAAAATTGTGACGTTGAAAGTGGCTCGTTCCTTTAAGGCAATGAATTTTGCGGTTAATTTTTGTAGTGTTTTCGGAAAATGAGCAGGAAGAAAAAAAAAGGTCAACGATTGTCGATGTTAATGAAATTTAGTTAGAATCGAGGCCGTAAATACGTCACGGCGTTTCACTAAATTACGCTACAGCCTCTGCTTTATAAACGATATCTGCACGCACACCATTATAAAATTTAAGTTACAAGAATCACAAGCTCAATTACGCTTGCCGAGGGGAAAGATTTATTGGCATCAAATAAATGTACCTTGGCCCAAATAAAATTTTTATCCGCGCGCGTTTCATAAATTTCTACTTGACACGCAAGGGACATTCTGTTTTACACGCGGTGACATCATATTTTACATCTTTTTTTTTTCCTTTTTCCTTTTAATTAGTTCACGGAATGGTCATTTACCGCGGTAATCGATGACTATTCAAATTCCAATTTGTATTCTTTCTCTCTCTCGTTTGGATGTGCGTGAAAAAATGATAACAATCTTTATCCATGCGACAATCTTCGGGTTAAATGTTAATGATACATCAATTTAATTGGAGAAATGTGCAGAAATTATCCAGATGAAAATGTATCGTCGAGCGTTGCCTATGAAAGTAAGCATAATTGCACAATCCCGTCATTTTGTTTAATTAAAAACGACAATAATTTTTATATTTACCGCAATTGTTGTAATTTTATGCCCGCTTTAAAACGTAAGGTGTTATTATTCCGAGAAAAATCGAAGAAAGAAAAGAAGCATTACTTTTCACTTAGTAACGTCAAGATATAAACGTTACCGTAGTTTCCATTTACTTTCAAATTTGCAATAATTCAGCCGGTTTTTCTCGCGTCTCCAGACGGGTAACATCAATTTTCTGTTAAGTGCATACTCAATTCGTATTCAAAACTTCTAACTGTAATTAGAAAATGTAATAATTCCTCATTATCATAATTTTAACGTTTGATTTACACGAATTCGAACGCCATCAATTACGTTTTCTAATGAAATTTGAAATGTTTTTTTGAAAAATTTCAACGCCTTCGACGGAAAACTTTATCGCCCGGAGATAATAATTATAATGAAGTGGAATTAATTCGTAAATTTGCTTTACGGGGGAATCGGTGGACTTTTGCGAAAATATGACGCAATCCTATCTAGTTCGTTTAAAATAAATTTGAAGCCGGGCACGTTCGCAGAGTTCAAACTAAATGAAGAATCGTGTCGCTTAAGCAGCTGCAAAATCGAGCAACGGTCCTCTCTCAATGCATTAACATTTCTGGCATTGTTCCTGGGCACATGCGCGCGTGCCTCCGTACGTGACGCGCAAATTCCGGGAACTCCTGAAATCGCAAGACTTCGCGACGAGACGGTTTTGGAGCCCCGGCCGGATCCGCTCATCTGTGCCGTGCCAAACTGTCAGGCGAACCGTCAACCGTCAAAACTAGACGTCAGAATAAAATCGAGACCGCGCGAAAGATCTTTCGCTTTTAATTGTGCCAACATTTGAATTCGTCTTTTCCCTCGTTCTTTCTTATCCGTCGAATTTTTTTGCAACACCGAGGAAAAAGTAATGGCAAAATTGAGAACTTCTCACGCTGATTTAGAAATATGAAAAGTTACATTTTTACTACTAAAAATAATCAAAGTGATTATCATGAAAACGACTTTCAGTATGTACGAATAGGAAGTTTCTAGATAATTTTGAAATTTTACATTTCTAGTGTATCTTAATTAAGTATAATAATTCTGAAAGCTTTCTCTGCAATATTTGTCTTCATTATCATTATTATTATTATTGATGAAATAAATAAAATTAAACATTTGAGGTTGCGTTCGGATTATATATAAGTGAGGAAAATTTTAATTTTTTTTTGTTATATTGCGATGTTTAATTCTTTGCTTTAATTGAGAATCTTGTTGGAAACGAGTAAAGTACAGTATTATAAAAATGCAGAAAATTATCACCGCGCTCGCTTGACAATAAATACTGACCTGTCCACATATTTTGCAACGTCATAAATTTTTATCTTCTTTATCTATGTACACAAACGAATAATAATAACGAATTATAATTACTTATATAGCAAGTCAAAAGTAAAAAGTCATTATGTTAATTGGTTTCAAGTTAATTTTATATTCCGCTTTATTTTAAGAATAACAATTTTACGCTCTGAAAACGGGTTTGTTATGGTGACTACTCGGTCTTATTTGTGATAAGTTTTTCTATTGCGCTGCCGGAGACAAAGTACTCCGACGATTACTCAAAGGAAGTATTATTTGATTTTCGAAGAATTGTTAAGTGCAATAGAAAAGAAAAAAAAAGAGCAATAAAAAAAGGAACTAAATAAAAGAAAAAGCAATGAACTGTTGTGGTGAAAAACGAGGAATCTTTATGACTTCTAATAAATTGGTATAAATTCTTCCCTTCAAGTCGTACCCTTTTTTTTATAATATTGCAATTATTTATTTCGCTTTATAAACTGTTAACAGTCTATGAAATTGTTAACAAGTTCGCTGAAAAAGAAGTTAGGTAAACAGTATTTAATTACCACAAGTGAACCAAATTATGATAATATTTAGATTAACTAAAATAAGCTGATATTGTTTTTCAAAGTAAATAATGTACATTTACTTGACAAAAATTATTCTTCAATTTTATTTCTTCATTTTTTTATGTTTCACAAATAGGATGATGCAAAAAAATTATAGTAAAAAATAAAAAAAAAAATCAGCAAACCGCCATATTATATCACCACTACTATCTTTTGTTCTTATATCGAACAATTTTGCGTGTAGTATCCAACAGAGAAGATAACAAAAATCCAAAATTTCATAATTTTTAATTTGCTAGCCCGCCCTAAGATTGGCCATATCAACGTGGTAATTTTAATAACGAGCACGCACGAGACACTGTAATAATTAATTGTAACGCAACCAGATGCAAGTACGCTATAATTTTGCAGAAACCTTACACGAGGTTTTGACCTGTAATAATGCAACGGCTAAATCCCTCTATAACGGGGCTTCTCGTTATTAAAATCATTTAAATTATTTATTTACGTCAATAACAGAGCCACCAAATTGTAGAACTGTGCAGTCCGCTATTTGCATCTTTGTAATAATTTATTTACGCGGAAAAACTGTCTATAAATAGACGCTGCGGCGATTCATAAATGCTAAACGTGTTTCACCCACGTGAAAGAGTGCTAGAGTTTGAACAAAAAAAAATAGAAGAAGAAAACAATGCACTGAAAAAAAAATGTAAAAGGAAGAATAATATCTGCTTTACCATGCAGCACAGCGATGCTAAGAAAAATTTGCACGCATCGACGTGTCGAGATTGAGTGATTCTTTTAATTTCTTATCCGCACCTTCCTGTTTATCTTTCTTTATCTGTTTTCAAAAGTTAAAAAATTAATTGTAAATACTTATTTAACGAATGATACGTAATAATTAGTTTGATGATTTAATTAGAAATAATTACATTACATACAATTTTTATAAAGTTATATACACTTATTATTGTACATTGGCAAAATAGGAAATTTATTTAAAAATAATAGATATTGAAGTATTTTCAATCACTTTAATGTCTTCAAAATTTGTTAAAATCCATCAATATCTTATTGATTATTTCACCAAAATTTAAAGAAAAACGATTTACGTCAGCATTTTGCTAAGAAAGCCGAAAAGAGTGAAGTCACAAAAGACATTTTTTGTTCTGTTAAAACGAATTTTTCGTTTCCTCAAAGGTCCAATTAAAATTCTTTTTAAACATAAACATTAAAAAGTTTAATTCTTATAAAATTAAAATCAAAGACTTTCACTAATGTAATACTTATTTCTAGATTACATCTAGAAATGTTAAGTTATTTAAACATTGCGACTGAAAAGTTAATTTAGTATTGAAATACAACAAAAATATATAGTCAATTATTTTCATATTTTAAAAAAATAAATAAAGTGCCGTGGAGTAATGCCAGGAGTTCATAAATCGTCATGGGGGAACATTTAAATACGAGGCAATATTGTAAAGGAACGTTTAACCGCGGGCATTAAAAAGAGCCATCACATTATTTATTATCGAACGTAAAAAGAGATGGAAGAGTTCCATCGTATACATGGTTGTAACGTGAACCGCACATTTAGAGATACTCTTGGGAGAGTTTGGCAGCCGACAGTGTATTGAAAATGTAAACATACGACTGCCATATTCTGCCTCTTAGCGGAAATGGTATATTCGCGCGAGATTTGAAAGCCTTGAATAAGTCTTTATCTTACTATACAATGAGCTTTTAAGGACTAGTAAAACCGATTTGATGTTTTAAGACATAATATTAATAAACGAGTAATATAAGTAACATTTCTTATCATTTATATTTCAAAGAAAGAAAAAAATACAAAGTGCAATGTGACCTTATCATAAAAAAGATGGTATCATATTTTTTATTAATAAATATAAGTAAATATGTTACATAATACAATTAATCTACTTATTATAGTACTTAATTACAGGTATAAGGGAATAATAATTTCAGTGAGAGAATATAAATATTTATTTTGAAGTAAATGCAATTGAATATAAAAATATATTGTCATAATTATTATGTAAATAATAGCTTATTAATTCAAAAAAAACAAAAATAAATTACACATAAAAATCTGGCAAAGTATTACCGAAATTTTGCTACCAATCACATATCATTTCCGCCTTAAGGCGTAATATGGCGTCCGTTGCCAAACTCTCCCTGGAATATCTCCAGCGTATATTAGAATAATAGCGTCACATATCAGTCGAATGCGTAGTCTTCTGTCAAAAAAAGTTGATGATAAATTTACTGATTTTCATGATACTACATTAATATATTGACTGATACTATATTAATGTTTACGCAAGCCTGCGAACCGAATTTAAATGGTACCGTTCAAAATCAATAATTTAAAAGAATAGTGCATTTCAACTGTGGATTTCGGGCGCGTTTCAAATACATTCGCAACGTAACCTTACCTTTGGCGAGTAACGCGCTTATAAAGGGAGCATATTAATAATGATTATTCAAATTATTTCGCGTGCAACAGAATTGGGCGGAAACATTCGAAACTGCTTTTGAATGAAACGTATTCCCCCGAGAGAAATGCGCGAGTTTTGACAGAGTTCCAATTAAATGTTATACAAATAAAATTAATTATCGTTACGTACGCTGATCCAATGCAGTGTTAATAAATGCGCAACATGTACAAAAGCAACGCGGCCAAATTATCTTGGGTGTATATTTTGCGCTTAAACTGGCGAAACAGAAAGACAAGCAAATGTCCGAAGCTTCTCGAATAACCGAGTGAAAGATGTAACTAATTTTGCAGCCATTTCTGTTTCCCGACATAATGTCGACCTAAGTGCACCTATGAACGTGTGTACATTATATTTACGTATTACCTTTGAAATATACAGCTAGTAAATTATAACTTGAAATTGCGCTGCGAACTCGGCTTATCCGTAAATGTCATATTTTTCCTTTAGCTTAAATCTTTCGGTCGCAAGTACGGTTTCGATGATTTGGCGATGAATGGAAAACAAAAATTAATTTAATAAAATAAATAAATAATTGTTATTACAATTTTTTGTCATAATACTGATACTACACCATTCATTTGTATATACACATATGTGTTATTTTATCGTTATGAATCAATATATTTGTACAAATTAAATTAATTATATTGCAAATTATCGTTTGTTGTAATTATATAAAATTGTTTATTATAGCAATTGTAAAATATTGTTTTACAATTTCTCTTCGTATTATCAAAATTTAATATTATACACTGTGAAACACAAACATAGACACACAGCGTATTTTTTGCTGTAATTGTACATCGTCGCGAAAGCGTGAACTTTTTCGTAAATAAAAAAGGTCATAATTTTTCAAGCGTTATTTCACATACGATGCTACCTTTCTTTTAAAAAGAAAATATAATAAAATGTGTAAAAAGGTAACGTTACAACGAATTAAGAGGAGCATTTACCTCGGCTTATTTCGATGAGAATTAAATTTTATTCGCGCAAAATGTGGCCCGCAATTAAACCAGCTGTGACGTATCCACAATTAAAAGACAATCTTGCCAATCTTCGAATATGAATTTATTATGCTGCGCACCTGAACCTGACATGAAATGTTTTGCAAAAAAAAACATTATACCCCAGTTGCGCTACATTTCGCTCTTTCCGCGGATAACAGTCACTTGAAAAACAATTACTTAAAAAATGTTTAATTATACTCTCGTTAAACATTTTTAATACGTTATACGATATTCTTTTGACTTTTTGACCAATTAATTTTAGTTACTCAGCTTCAGTGTTTTAATATTCACGATGTCATACACGTAATAATAAAATACGTGGATGGTAGTGAATTTGGTTTTTGTTGTAAATTATAAATAAATATATAAATAAGAATGATAAGTACGTGAAAGTACTATTTCTAATATATAGTTTTTGAAGGATCGATTTGAAATTTTGTTTCTAATCTCAGGAAAAAAAAGAAAATTATTAAGTTAAATATTTTTGTACTTTTTCAATACAAAATTGGAAATGTAGAATAATGAAATTTAACTAAACCATTAAAGGCACACCCTAATAACAAAAAAAAAGTATTATTGGTGCATTCTGAAAATATTCCGGATATGCAAATAACCATACTATGGTTAATTCAATCAGGATCTAGTCATCATGAAAATTAACCATACGATTTTTTTCTCAGTATATTTCCGGAATCATACATAGGAATATTTTCGAAAAATATTTCTCGAATATTTCTTCAAAGTATGCTTCGCTATCAGGGTCCAATCGGCCTGTTATTCAAAGTAAAGAAGCCTATTGATTGGGTGATTAAAAGTGCGGCATAGTCTACGCCATCGGTTAACTATCCACGGAACCGTTCCTACGGCGTCGCCGAATACGTTTATAATACTTCCCAGCGCGGGCAACAGGTGTAGCAATCTTGTTGGCACGAACGGCCGCGCAATTATTTAACGGCTATCGATTTTCATAACGAATAATTACGGCCGACAAAAGATTCGGCTCCGAAATTGCGCGCTATTGATTTTTCTTATCAAAAAGCGCGATAAAATCCGAACGAGCCACGCCCAGCTTCCACACGGGCTATTTAACTTTATGATTCACGGCGCTGTTTTTCAATTCCGCCAACGGGTTTTTTTCCACTCGAATGGTGATCCCGAGCGCGCGCGTGCGCCAACTTTTGCCGAGCCGATATTCGATTGACGGGCAAATCGACGTCGCTCTAATTGAACGAGCGTAAACGGCGACAGTTTTGACAACGCGCGCGCTACGTAATTGACGCTTGAGGAACCAAAGCGAAGCGCGCGCCAAAGATTTGCGATCGATCGGCCTGGCAGCGTCTTTCTTCCCTATTTCCCCCATTTCGCCTCTTCGCCTTTTTTATCCTTCATTTTATTTGTATTTTGCAGATCGCCTTTGATGTAAAAGCCTTTTACGATTTTGCGATAATATCTCCTTTTCATCGACAGCGAGGAGCGCAATTATAGGATGAACTTCCTTCTTTCTTTTTTTTTCCTCGTTTCAAAGCCGTGCTTATACACCGCGCTTTATTTTGCTTTTTTTTTCCTTTTTTTTTCTTTTGGTTTTCTTCTTTCATTTTTGTTTCTTTTTTTATGAATCCGTGAAGAGTGACTTTATTCGTTAATGGCGAAATGATACGAATCAACACAGAGCTCAAACTTTTTTTCTCCCTCTCCTTCCCCCCCCCCCCTG
>JABFPN010001543.1:0-28142 GCA_022817305.1 Leptoteleia sp. ZL-2020 | reverse complement strand
GGGGGGGGCGCGAAGCGCTCCCGGCTCGCCCGCATCGATCTCGATTTTCCCGCCGGGGTCACGTGCCCGCCGTCACGTTCGCGTTCTAACCCCCCACCACCCCGCCGCCGTCAACCCACCGAGCCCGCCGCCGTCGTTCGGGATTAATTTCAATTGACGGTTTCGTTTAAACCGCGCGCATTTTGCCAGGCCGCGCGACTTTAATTGGCCGAAAACGCCACGCGAGAATACGCAATTGTCGGCTAATTGATCAATTTTAGTCATTAGCCGAGTGTTTCTTTCTTTTTCTTTTTTTTTCGTTTATTTAGGTTGCCTTTATTGATGTTTGATGTTTGTTGACGCTTATTGACTAACTTCAGTTAATTGAGGGAAATGTTGATTAGAATTGGTTTACACTCTTAATTCATGTTTGGTAATTTTGATGCGAAGAACTGTGCTTACGGTGGTTGCGATAACATTTTCTTGCATTATGCAAGCGCTCTTATGATGAAAAATTGTTTCTTATTTTTTAGGTAACCGAATGTGTATTAAGTTAAAGTAGGATTGCGTAGGTTATGTTGATTTAAGTTGGTCCAATGGTTATATATGTTGAGATTTTTAGGTTATGTTGATTTAGATCGGATATATCGATGAATTGTTGGAAAATTTTAGGTTATGTATGATGAGTATAGACAGGACTATGAAGTATGAGTTAGTTGAGTATAAATATGAAATTAAAGCAGTTAAAATTATGATTCACCGAAACTCTTCAGAGAAGTATATATATTTTGTATTTTTTTGGAATGAAATTATAATCAAATTAAATTTTGATTATAAAAGATACTGTCTTTCTAACAGCAGACTTTGGACATCACCTTAAGCCGTTTTTCTCAAGCAAATAAAAGTTTTTTATGAGTGTAACACTAAAATTGATATGTTAAGTCATCAGTCAAATTCAAGTTTAAAAAAGAGAAACGTTTTTCATAATTGAAATTAAGTTATCAAGCAATTTAATAAACTTTAATTCGTTATTATCTAATTAATTTTAATATATATTAAAGTAATTTTAGGTAAATGTGATAAAATTTTGGTAATATGATAAAGTAATAATCATAGGATATAATAAAGTTGTGTTTTTTAAATTGCACTTGAATTTTTGACTTTGATCATTTAAGCAATGTTATACTTGACATATTTTATTATAATCATCGATTCCAGTGGAACAATAAAAAGCATTACGTTTATTATAGAAATATAATCATTAAATTTTATTAAGTAACATTACTTTCAATTTCTTGGAATGATAGTGAAACATCACTTTGATGATGCACATTACACGTAATAATTTTATTCTTTTTTATGTATTAAACTAATGTAACTGACAATGTAATAAAAAATAGTAATATCAACTAAAAGTAAAGTTAGAATGAATAATAATAATAATATTAATGTGTCGAATTGCTTAAATAATTGTACATCACTGTTGGTCGATAATAAAATTGAAATGATTAGTGTTATAAATTTGTTTCGTTCGTAAAATCACGCTATGTCGACGCGATAATTAGATTTGTCGCTAAAGTTGTAAAAATCGTAATCACTGACACAACGTAAAGTTCAAATTAAAGTTATCTCAAATTTGCTTTTTACGTCAAATTTGTTATTTCGTTATGTTGCATCCTTCAAATAACCCGCCTTGAGTTGCAAAAATATTAGTCATAAGAAATTGAAAGAAAAATAAAATATATACGATGGACTCGTCAATTTCAAGTGATTATCGTTTCTCATGTACGTCATTGCAAATTAATATATTTAAAAGAATTAACGTCATTACTTTAATCAGATTCAACATTTTCATTCAAAACACTTCCCAAACATTCATTTAACTAAAGAATTAGCAAAATATTATTGTCAATTAATATTTGTGATGATACAAGTATAGGTATATAATAAAAAAATAAATAGGATTAATTAATAAAAAATAATATCTGCGAAGCCAAGGTCAAACGAAATATGATCGACCCATTTCTTGTGGATGAGAAATAGGTCATATAAGACAATATTGTGCGAAATGGATTGTGGTCAAAACAGTTCAAACCAGGACAAACAACCAGGAAGATTTTGCTATGCAAAACCAGGGTGGTGGTCAAACCAGGACTAAGAACCAGGAAGATTTTGCTGTACCAAACCAGGATGGTGGTCAAACCAGGAAGATTTCCTGTGCCAAACCAGGATGGTAGTCAAACCAGGACTAACTATCAGGAAGGTTTTGCTATGCCAAACCAGGATGGTGATCAAACCAGGACTAACAACCAGGAAGATATGCTGTGCAAAACCAGGATAGTGGTCAAACCAAGACTAACAACCAGGAAGATTTTGCTGTACCTTTGGTAGAACTAGAGAGGAATCATCTACTATGAGTTGCTTCCATATAGTCAAACACTAAATTCAGATCTCTACTATCAAACATTTGACTGTTTGAAGGTAGAGATTGTCCAGAATTGACCAGATCTAACTAATAGAATTATCTAATAAGACAAGTTATATAACGATTTTCCGGAATCTTTGGAAGCTTGGCAGTGAAATTTTAGTTCGCTTATAATATGGTCCGGACCTGGTACCAATCAATTACCATATTTTTTTATCCTTGCAAAACTTCCTTAATAATAAAAAATTGGTGTAAACACAAGATTCTTAGACTCGCTAACTGTTTTGCTAATAGGGATCATAGCTTCTACGAAAGTTACCATAAAAGTGATGACAAATTACAATAAAAAGGGAACATAGTTGACCCAAATCGAATAAATAGAACCAGCTGAAATAAGCATAAAAATGATGGATTTCTTTTAGTATTAATTATAATTATTTAAATATGACAAACGGAGTTTTAAGTAAATGCCGGAAAAACCTGAAATGTCAGTTTTGAAAAACTGCCTCTCGTTCCAACAATTTGTTCCTTCATTTAAATATTTATAAAAAGAAAGAAAAAAAACAGGGACATACTTTCTCGTGTTTATTCAACCGTTCTTTCGCCGACATTGTAAACATGTGGCATAGAAATTTAATTGCGTAAAATTAAATTATAAATAGCGCACAGAAATTCGACTTTCTTGAAGCGGACTCTGTTTTCTTAATGTGATTGCAATATCGAAATGTACGACGCAGATGTGCAGAAACATATTTTTGCGTTATCTATAAAAGAAAATTGATAGCCGTATCAGGGAAAAAATCGCCGTTGCGAAACAAGCACAAAAATCGATAACTCCGGTTTTTCAAATAAAATATAATGCCGTCAGAGAGACAGTTTTAGTCTTATCGGCGCTTTTTAGATTCGCCGATTATGTAACCAATCTCAATGCCAGCGCGAATGTAATATTGTCTGGTTATAAAATTTATTGAACGCCGAGGAAAAAGATCCCGATAAAAACCGCCGTTCGGCCATTTTATCGTCGTGAAATTTGAGGTTAAGTTCGCGATTCTATAATTTTAGATATCGCCTCGCTCTAATTATATTTTGTTCGTGAAAATGTTAAATCACATGTAGCCAAGTGGAAACTACAAAGTGGCCCAATTCTGGCGCCAATACTACGCCAGTGTTGTTTCAATATAAAGATTCATATTTAAATATTCATAATTATAAGGTCAGCTAAGGTATGGCCAAATTGTTAGGAAGTACAGATTTAGTACTGGTTCAAAATTGGTCGTGAACTGGTTCGAAATTGGTCGTGAACTGGTTCGAAATTGGTCGTGAACTGGTTCGAAATTGAAATAGGACAGAATCGATGGTTGCCCAGTACTGGCCCAATATAACTCGTATATTGACCTATATAAACATTTTTTACTGAAATTTGTTTGCCAGTACTGGAATGATAGTCTTAAGAATTAACCCACGATTCCAAATTGATAAAGTAAACTCAAAATTGAAAATTAAAGGTTTTTCAACATTTTCTTCCCATCTTAGTTTATGGAACTTTAGAAATTTTACAATATTTTCTCTTAATTCCACCAAAAAATATGAAACTAAATTTAAACAAATTCAAATTTTCAATTTAAATTTGGATTAGAAATAAAATATCAAATTATCATGTTATAAATTTAATTCAGTCAATAGAATTTGGCGTGGAAAATTCTTAAATATTTGCGCTTTTTGAACAAAAAAAATATGACTAATATGATTGGAGCATCAGTATCGTCGACCTCATGTTGGGGTCACTAGTTCGCTGTAGCGGCGAATCGCGAAAAGTTCGAAGTACTTTCGAACCCTGGCCTTCGCGAAGGCAAGTTCTCGTAGAATGTTTGTAAGGAGGGTCGTCTTATCGCGGTTTGCATTTCACGTTGGGCGTATCTTTTTTTTTCTTCTTCTGTTATTTCAAATTGCTCAGCCCAGTTTTACTACTCGCAAATTAATGAAACGTCAATTAATTAGCAATAAAAATGAAATATTGAAGCTACTTCTTGCAAATTTCCCCCCAAAATTAAATAATTTAAATATATTAATTATTCGTTAAATTATAAATAAATTACTATTAAACTACAAAAAACTTGTAAGGAATATAATTAAAAATATTTCTGTAACAAGAGTAAGGAAAGTGATCTGTTTTCGTTCTGTTTAGAAACCCCATTGATTTTACACCATCGATAATTTATTTTAATTAATAAAAAATTTATCGAATCGTCGACACAGTAAAATCCAAGTAGTTTTCGTTGAGATATTGAGGTTATGTTCAGTCCCCATAAGATAAGTGTATGGTTGAATCAGCCATACAGTTTATGTAACGTTTAAATATTCATTTTAGTCGATTTCATATCTATGTCCTTCTGCAAATAGAATAAATTCTTCCTTAATTAGTTAAAAATTGCTAGATAAACTCATTTACCTACCAAAGCGAATACATTTTTTCCGTGTAATTTTCAGGTTTACAAGAAAACGTTTAAATTTGAAAAAAAAACTTCCTTCTATTTTCAATTCCAACTAATATTGAAACCTAATTTCCCTAAACTTTATTATTTAACCTCAAATTGGAATGTAATTACCAGGTTTTTCAATTGGATTACGTAAGAACGATAATATTTGGATGCGAGAAACTTTTTTTTCTTCTCTTGAACCACGTAACAAAACGAGCGCAAAAAGCGAATAAAAATTTGACCCGCGGTATCCTTCGACGGTAAACAACGTCGTATCGGAAAAATAAGCGTTCATCAATTACACCAATATTAAAAATGTGCAACGCACGTAATATCTGAATATTGCTCATCGGCCGTTATTCCGTCGATAAGCAGTTGTCCTTGGCGTGGCTTTTTTTTCTTTCCCTCCCCGAAGAAACATCACATTCAGTGTGTTTGAAGAAAATTTCGTAAAAAAAAGGTGTCTCATTGACCAATCAATCGCCGAGGTTGTATCGCAATAAAATGACGCGATCTAGTCAGATAAGACGACGAAAAATCCGAATCACTCGAATGTGTTTTCATTGAAATTCAGTTTGCGAGGGGGAAATAAAAAATCGCGACTAATCTAGTTTGATATCGACTCGCGGATTCGATATCGATTTCGAACATACGAAATTGATATCAGAGCTTCGCTATCGCGGGGAAATAAAACTCGGAAAGTGTGAAGTAAAATGTATTGTAATAATTAATTTATAATGATGATAAATAATGATAAAAATATAGCAATAAAAAGAAACAATATTGTTTTGTTTACGTCCGAAATTAGAAAGTAAAAGTGTACTGAAAAAAAAATTATTGTACTAGAACCCAAATGTGCAGCCTTGTAAGCAATATAGGAAAAATTACCACGTTTTCAAATATTACTATACCACAATTTTTACTGTGCTGGTATGGTAATTATTCCCATACTGTCTATATGGATGTGTATTAAAGTTCTAGCAGAATAATTTTGAGTGTAATTCTTTTTTCTGTGTGCATTTATAGTATTCCTTATGATATATTAGAAAGAAATGTCATTATCAAGGAATAAAACTAATTACTAAAACTAGAATATCAGCTATTTTCACTAAAATTTTGATAACTAATACTATTAGTATTTAGGTGCTCCAAAAATTCATTTTATATACCATTAATATCACTAATCATCCTAAGTCAGTATACCTTTTTTTTCATTTAATTATTATATATTTAGATCTCTAAATCCAAGCATCAAACGTATCAATTTATTTTCCAAACCTTAAAAGAAACCCCAAACCTTTTTCTCAATTTTCCTTTTAATATCATATCAAAATAATATTTTCAATTCAACTGATAATATGCAACTACTGCAATTTATTAATCGCTTACGGTTTAATACATTTCACCATTCATTTTTTATGGATACTTTGCTATTCATTCTGTACCGATGATTACATTTAATTGATAATTTCGTATATCAATTTAATATTGTGTGTTTTATCACGGTTCACTGATCGCCGATAATTTCCCGCCGATTATTTTTATCGATCCATTATTATAGATTACATTTCAACAATTACTCCGCAATTACTATTATTAATTGACTATTTACCATCTTTCATTTATTATTTGTCAGTAACAAGTTACTTCTCGCTCGCGTTTCGTCCGGTGAAAATAATTTGCATCCGTTATCATCGATGAAATTAATGAAAAATTGTCCACTGATTCCCCAATAATCTTAATTTCCCATCGCGGACGATTATTATTACTGATTTCTTATAATTAATCATTTGTCATAAGGCCGCTTCCGATAGATCAAAATATTTGATTTCCCGTGCTCATAAATTTGCCGTCGATTTTCCCGCTCGAAACGTTTGAAGCGTTATTACGCGAAATGATAAATTCGTGCTAATAAACTTTTTTCGGAACGAGAACGCGCTGTTTCTTATCTTGAAACATTATGCATTTGACACCACGTAATAGCAATTCCGTGGAAACTTATGAAACCAACAATTACCTCCTCGCGGATAGATAAGACCGTAAAAACGTCCATAATCAGGCCTGGTTACCGCAGGGCTCTCGAAAATCTTATTAGATCCTTGAATTATCTATGTTTATAACACTCGTTAATAAGACGTTTTACAAAGTCATTTGAAAATCGAACAATTTCAATTTTTCTTCCCCCCCTTCTTACCACCTTTTCCATTAATCCTCTTACTAATCAAATAAACGGGAAAAAAATATGAAGTGCACTACTAAATTTCTATTTAAGTTAAATATATTGTTTGGCCATTATTGGGATAAGTAGAAATTATAATTATCTTAACCAAACAAATTTATGTGCAGTCGAATTTATGAAAATTAACCTAGCTAGTTGATTCAATTTACATACACTATGGCTGAATCAGCCATACAAGTTTATCTAATCGTCAACACAGTGAAATCCAAGTAGTTTTCGTTGACATATTGAGGTTATGTTGAGTCCCTATAAGATAAGTGTATGGTTGAGTCAGCCATACAGTTCATGTAACGTTTAAATATTCATTTTAGTCGATTTCATATCTAGGTCCTTCTGCAAATAGAATAAATTCTTACTAAACTAGTTAAAAATGCAAAAATGATGCAAAAATGCTTAAACTAATTGATAATAAAATGAAATTCCGGCAAAATAACAAGTTTCCTTATCAAATAATACCATAAATAACTGAAATCTATGCCTACCACTTAAATATAAGTATATAATCGAAAGTATCGCGGTAGCTAAGCGAGTTAAACTGGTGAGATCCAACTTGCGGGTCGCGAGTTCAAATCTCCATCCCTCGCGTTACTAATTTAAAAGAAAACTCCAGAAAAAAGGTGTAAGAACCGTTACTTTTTCACCGCGAAAGCGTTCGAACGTTTCTTAAACAGCCGAAAATTAATTTAACGCCCTCGCCCTTTGAAAGGAATTCTAATTTAAGCAACGCTAAAAATAGCGCCGTTGGGTAAGATTGAAAAAGGTTTTGCAAGGGTTGAATGACCCGGGGAATATCTAAATTCAATTAACCGATCGAAGTTATAAGTCGCGTCCGTAATCCCCCGTTAGATGTCGTTTGCAGGTGTGATAAATTGTTGATTAAGGTGGCGATTTTGTTTGCCTTTTTTGGCGGCCGCGCGAAACAAAGTGCTACGGTCGATTTGAAAAGCGCGGCGTTAATACTTGGGACTACGGCGGGAGTTATAAAGATTATTCTTGTCGGCGAAAACTGCCGCGCGCAAAAAGAGACCGGATGAATTATTATCGCGGCGACTATTCATGGCAACCGGTCGCCGTGCTATAACGTCCGAACACATGTTTCGAACATGTCCCATCGATGAAATTACCTTTCATAATGCCTTACCAAACAAAACATTTGAATTAGTCATGCTGAATAATCGGTTTATTGCGTCTAATGCACGAGAGGATTCGTTTTTACAATTTTTCATCTGTCGTTCAAATGTTTAATCTATCAAAAATGTGACCAATGGTGAGTGAAAAATGGTAAACAAGCGGCGGGAAATAATTAATGATAAATGATCGCCCGATAAATAACCAATAAGGAATTATCGATGGTGTAAAATCAATGGGGGGAAAGAAATTTCCAATAATAAATTATCAATAAAGGAATCGGGGCCTTGATTAATAAGCGGCCAGTGGATGTGTGTGATAAATAATTTCTTAGAAATAGGTAACGCTAAATAAGCGGCGGATATTAATTGGACTGTAATTAATTATGAAAATTGATGCATGAGTAATGAGCAGCGATGAGTAAAAATGGGCAGTGATAGCGAAATGGATGTTAATTAATCAATGGGAACTTAGCAGTGATAAATAATTAGCAAAGTATGAGGCAACGATTAATCCGCGATGAGGAGTAAAGGAGATAGTAATTAGTAATTAATAAGCTTTGGACGCTTGGAGTGATTGTATGAGATGAATTCATTGACACGTGAAAGACTAATTAATTTCAACAAGTTTAAGTTGTCCGAACGAGCAGAAATTGCGCGCACTGTGCAGTGTTTCGTTAGTGTTGCTAAATTTGAGTTGCTGGTAGCTACGTATTGCCTAAATAATATTAATTACAATGAATTGATAGTATAATTTGTACCAAGGGGTGTAAAAATTATGGTACTGAAAAATGAAACGTTTAAAAAAAACAAAATGTAAACATACTTTGTTTTTGTTTTGTATTTACATCCATTCTTGTGCCCTTTGTATGTAAATAAACAATATTGTTTTAGTTTTGTATTTACATCCATTCTTGTGCCCTTTGGATGTAAACAAACAATATTATTGTTTTTGTTTCATTAATTTGACCTTCCAAATATTTACAAACATTGTTTCTTGATGTACTCAATGTTAAAAACTTTCTATCAGTCCACGTTACAAAATAATCATAACGTAACACATCAAACACGGATAAGAATTATTTTATTTGATTGTGAAGCTGTAATATTATTCGCGGGTGATGACAAAAATCATGAATATGCATAAACAAAGAGCTGTCCGGAAAAATGAAGCCACGAATGAAGACGCGTGTTTTGCTGAATGGCACGTCAAGGCTGCTAGCACAGAGAGACTAAAAAGCAAAGGATCCCATGGGAAATTTGAAAAGCTTCAGGATAGATAAAACGACGCGACTCACCCTGAGACATACGCCCCGGCTTCGAAGAAAATATTATTTATTGCGTATTTAAAGCGAGCCGCGCGAATTTCGGTGTTTGAGCGTTCACAATTAACGAAATATTGCGAGATAAAGGCGAAAATTATGTTATTTTGAATTATCATATGGAAAATGCGCGAGTTTACTAGAAAAACATTTTGAAAATTGTATACTAAAGTACATTGTAAATAAAAATTGAAATTAATCCAAGGGAAATATAATATAAAATAAGATCATAAGAATTCTACACGTTGAAAAATTTGTGTTACAGAATTTTAAAGCCACACGTTTCCGCTAGATCATTTAAGATATTTTTTTTCAACATATAATAACACTAAGAAAAATGACAGAAAAGAAACTTTGTCAAAATATAAAATGTAAACAAAGTTTGTTTTTGTTTTGTATTTACATCCATCCTTATATCCTTTGGATGTAAACAAACAATATTATTCAAAAATTGTCAAAAAATACGATCATGAAACAGACGTTAAAACAAAATTATTTAAACAATATTATTATTTTTATTTCCTCAATTTGACCTCGTGGATGTTTACAAACATTGTTCTTTTGATATGCTCAATCTAAAAAAACGTTTCATTCTTCAGTTCCATGAAAAAAGTACTATTTTTAACCGTGTTTCAGATGTATATCCGTCTTTCAGTAAAGATTCCTGTTTTTAAAAGCAAAAAACCAGTTTTAAATGTCATATTTATAAACAAAGCAGAAATTTTTCCTTTTAAAACCCCGTAGTTTTTACTGAAACACGATTATACATCTAAAAGACAGTTAAAAACAGTAATTTGTTCTGTCACATTTTTCTCAGCGTACAAAAAGGTAGGAAAATATATATAAAAAAAAAAGAGAATTAGGGGGGGAGAAGAAAGGAAAATGCGAGCCATGAAATGCATCTCGAGAAAGAAGCCACGCGTAAAAAGTTGCGGAAAAAACACTCATATCTAACCCTAAGTCGCGTATTCCCCAGCATCCACCTAAATTCAGTGTTGATGATTGTTGGCGCACACAACTCTCCCGAGCGCAACACACGCGCGAAGAAAAACTCGTACGAAATGTACGCATTCGCGCACACGCACACACACACACACGCCCGGGTCATATATAATCGCGAACGATGCGTATTACGGCGAAGCATGCGTACCATCTGGCACCCCATGTGCTTCTTCGACGCAATGACGCCTCGAGCGCGGAGGCCTTCCTGCGTTTTGTTCGTATGTAATTTTGACATTTTTTCCTCTACCCGATCCGCCAATAGCTTTCGCTCGTTCATCGACAAAGGCCTCCCTTCGTCGCCGGCGAAAAACATTAAATGCGGAGAAAAAAAGAAACGAAAAAAAAAACAACCGTGATGACCTCTGTAAAAGTTCGAAAAAAAACCAAAATTTCCACGAAACCAAAATTTTTGAAAATATTATTTATATGGTATGAGTAAGATGTAGAAAATATTAAGGGTCTTAGGGATGACCCTACGAGCCAAAAGATGGGAATAAAATTAATAAATATGTATGAAGTAAGTCTTGAATAAAAATGGACATGATCAAAATATGATTAAATTCATCATAATAAAATGATCATTAAAAGATCACAAAATGAGACTGTATACGATCAAATACTCATCACATACTGATCCAAAAATAAGGAAAACGTTTAAGATATACAAATTGAAATTGGCTAAAATACAATCAACTCTGTATATAGCGTCTCTGATGATGGAAAGTACGTTTAACAACCCTGAAGTTAGCAGCAACTTCATTAATTTCGTCACGCAGAAGCCAAATATTACGATAAAGTGCGAACAAATAGAAATTTTGACAAAATATCGCCGATAAGGAACTTCGGTAACAGCGTTTCAGTCCCCCGAGCGCTCGCTATATTCAGAGTCGAGTGTACCAATAATGGTACGAGTTAACGAGGCCGGAAAAATGAAATAAGCCGATCAAATGTGGTGACCTCTGTCGTACATCAGATAAATATTCAACTCCCCCCGAAAGCAATTAGCCACGAAATGCCTTTTGGATAATTTTTCATTGACGGAAAGTTAATTAAGCAGCTTTAACCGGTCAAAGGGGCCGAGTACGGATAATGATCCGCGGTAATTAAGGGGCGCTTTTCAGATGCGCCTTACGATGGGCACCATTATCAATTCCAAAACAAGTGCTCGGTTTTAATTGTCGCCAATAATTATTCTTTTCGGTTGTGCAATAACACTTTTGATCTTTGATTTATTGATATTATATTCCAGTTCAGACGGCAGGTTCGATAATTTTATGCAGAGTTGATTAGTTCCAAAGGAGACCAAGATAAACAAAATTTAATTATGCTATTATAAAGGGCAAATTTTTTTTTCTTATAATCCCTTTGTATCAGAAAAAAATTGTATTAAATATATTGTTTAAAAAATTCTATACTGTAGTATGGACACCATTTTTACATAAATTTAGTACATTACACAAGTCGTTATGAAGTATATAACTATGAAGTATATAACTGCACAATTTATCAAAATGTAAATTCAATTATCCCGGCAAAAATAATTTAACTAATGCATCGTCGAATACAAGAGGCTCCAAAATTTCAAATGAAAAGGAATTACCCTTATTGAATTAATACAATTTTTCCCTTTACTTCGGCGCTCTTTCCCACCACATATCTGCAATTTTTTTTTCCACTGTTCGTTCAATTATATTAATGGTTTTTATAAAGCTGTAAAACATCATTACTAAATCACAATCTACTTAAAGAGCGAGTAGCAGTGTATATCGCGTGTGCGATTTAAGCAGGCCTCAAACCATTGCCCATCGAAGTATGAATATTTCTACTAACGAAATTTACATAATTTAAGATATACGGAGAAATGGTTTGAGTTTGACTTTAAATTTGGTATCGAAATCTCATACGTTTAAAATCAGATTACCGTTAAAGTACTTAATAAAAATTTTTATTAGAATCATAATAATAATAATAAAAATCCTGCGTTTTATCCTTTGTTGATAGTGAAATTGGATTATTAAATATTATAATCATTTAGAATATGAACTTATAAGATTGCGAACTTACTGCTGAACTGAATATGAACTTATAAGATGGTAAAATCTACTCCACCATACTACTCAAAATAAACAAATTTTGTTAACATTTTTGTGTTATTAAAATAATGAATCAAATGATGCAGACTGCAATGATGCATTGCAATCCCTGTTAAAAAATCTATTTAGGATCCTACATAGGAAATTGGCACCGGAAATCAGCTAGTTTCCTAGGTAGGTTCCTAGGTAGCTATAGGATCTTACCTAGTTTCCTAGCTAGGGTCCTAAGTCAGAATTTAGGATCAGACAACTAGTTTCCGATATAGGATCCCAGCTAGGAAACTAGGTAAGATCCTATAACTACTTAGGTACCTACCTACAAAACTAGTTGATTCTCTGATCCTAAATTCCGACTTAGGACCCCAGCTAGAAAATTAAGCAAGATCCTATAATTACCTATGAAGCCTACCTAGTAAACTAGCTGGTTTCCTGTGCCAAATTCCTATGTAGGATCCCAGCTAGATTTTTTAACTAGGATTTTAGGTTGGCAAAAATATTAACATCATCCAAAAAAGAGACGCATAAATAAATTGGCATTGGTACATTGCATCAATAAACAGCGCGTTGTATCCTCCAGCAACTGCAACACCCAGCGCCAAGTATCGCGGTTGCTCAATCAGTCTCGCTAAATGACTCGCTTCCTTCGGTCGGCAAATACGTTCGAATACACTTGATCTTTTTTCGTAAAGTGGGTTAGAGCGATCTGGCGTGGTGGTATCTGTTTCCGCGGCGCTTGCACTTGGCAATTGGGTCCGGGGATCTCTCGGCCGGGGACTCGCGCGCGCGCGCGCCCCGCCGCGGGGGCTTTACGTAACAAGATGGACGTGGCGGTTTCCGTGTGCCTTTCACGTCGCAAGGCCAGCTTAATCGCGACTCCGTGGGATCCGAGGGTGCGTTTGCACGCGCGAGATTCCGTCCCCGTAACGTAGCCCGGTCCAGCGCGTAGGCAGCACATTAGCTAACGCACACACCTGCGCGAAAACGCGCACACACACATACACACACGTGTAAACAAAAAGTCACACGTACACACGCGCGAGTGTGTGGTAGATACGTGTAAGCGTGTATACACGCACCCACAGACACTGGCGCAGAAAAAGTCACGCACACACGACAGGGCCGCTCTTACGTTAGTCGAGCGTTAGAAGACCATGAACCGATCGTGGGAGCTCGCGAGAAGCAATGCTTGTCGTGCGGCCTTTTTTTCCTTCTTTTTTTTTCATTATTTTCTAGCTCGCTCTTCTAAGCCTCTCCCTCGCCCCGGCCCCGCGCTCCACCGGTGACTTACTTTTGCAGTTCGGCTTGTGTCTACGTCTATGCTAATGCCTCTTACTTTCGTGCTAATCTCGCGTCACTTCGAGCCAGCTATTCTCGTGTGACGCGAGCCTTTGCCGATACGCCGTGACATTCCTTTGACTCGAATCATTGCTTCGAGTTCTCCCCCCTCTTATAGTTTACTATTTCAATTTGGTTTAGAACTTAAGGGGGTTGAGAAATGATGATGGTGGTGGGGTGAACCTCTCTTAGGAGAGAGGGAGGGTATTGGAGAAATTTTCTGGTAATTTGGAATTGACAGAGAAGAATTGATCATCCCAAGTAGAAGTCTAGCATGGAACTAGATTTGGCCCTGATTTCTTTTCAACCTGTCTAAATCAAGAACCAACTTGGTACCCAAATAGGGGAGAGAATTAGTTCTTAACGCTTGGTATATATAAGAGCCCATTGAGGAAATCAAATTGGAACACCATCAGGGTCCAGGAGGAACCTTGTTCTATATCAGTACCCAATTAATTGACCTTTCCTGGCCCACATTTGTACGCCATATTACTTGTTCAAATTCAGTGTACCTGATCAGTCCCTTCTATGGCCCAAGTCAGGAATTCGATGATTAAGAATTCCACGTACCATCCATATTAGGACCTTATATGTATTTAGGTCATACCCAATTTCATTCCTACTTCTGTATAAATATTATTTACAAATCAACAGTACTACCGTACAATGTTATAAAAATGTTCGCGAGAACTAATTATTCCTTTTAAAACAAACGACACTGGTAAAATAATACTCCTCAACCATAAAGCAAAGGTTTTCCAATTCAACCGAACCGTTTTTCTTTATGCCTTCGAAGAATACAAATTCGCGTTGTCCTTTTTCGTATCAAATATTTAACGACGATAAGAAGCATAATTGGTTGAGTCACAAGACAAAGAGCACGATGAATCACGGTCAGTCGGCGCGAAATCGCGGCCTCGGGGATTGACCAAAAATCTGTTGCCGGTTAATCGATAATTAATCGAACTCCAATTATAAATTGATCGGATCTTATCACGCTTGAAAACATTTAGACCGAGTCCTCCCCGCGCCCAATCTAATCTGCCATCTCGGATTTTTGTCCCCGGCCAACATTGAATGATTATTCACCTAATTTTCCACCTTTTAACTATACCCGCGAGTATCCTTTCCCCCGAACCGGTTCGATCGAAATCTTATCTCGATCTAAAATAATTACCCCGGGCAATTTACGGTCCACTTAAATTTCATTAACCGCCGGCGGCCTCAAATTCCGCGTCGCGTTTCGCAATCGCAACAAATTTCACGTGGCCGCGGGATCGTCGAGGAGCGAGACGGAAGGTGGGGGAGAAAATAGCCCGATAAAAAGTGGCGAACGGTGGGGGGGGGGGGAAGAAAAAAGGTCCGGGAAAATTAACGAAACGAAGCGGCCACCGTTTTACGCCGCGCATAATTCCTCGACCGCCACGTTGCCCAACGATTTTTTTTTCGTATTTCTTTTTGTCGTTCAACGGTGACGTATGAATAAGTATGAAATACGCCACGCTTAAGAATAAATTAACTACAAATTATAAGCGCGCGCAATGCAAAGTCGCCGGGTTTCAAGAATCACGAACCGTCTCGTACCGATAGAACGCCTCTTACTTTCGTTCTGATATTCCTCCGGTGTGTGCCCATTCACGTTTCCATTCACTAATATCGCGCGCCGGTGAGCGCGCCGCCGATCCCGAAGTCGCGCAAATTTATGGAAGACCCGCCAGCGATCACGCGTTCCCACTTCGATTGTCGGACGATTTTCAGCCTTCAATTGGTTGTGCTACCCTTCCCCATCCTTTTTGATTAGCTTTTTCGAAATTCGTTTCTAAGCCAAGCGGCAGTCGTTAAATTAAACTCTTAATACTAGTTGATTAGGTGATTTATGCGGTAGTTGAAAGAATGTCGATGAAGACGTTGAAGGTCTTATTAGGTATTCGCTGAAATATGTTGAATTTGAGTAGATTAATAACTACTTAATACTAGAAATAGGTTGATGCAACGTTAAGATGTGAATGCAAAATCTCTGTAAATTCAAAAAGGTTAAAATAATTGAAATTTAAGAATGATTGCAAAAGAGAAGGGGAAGAGCATACAGAGCCATCTAGAGGATGTCCACCTTTACTTCACAAATATCGAGGTGAACATATCTAAAGAATCGAGGCTCCAAAAGGATCAAAGTCAAAAGAATCTAGGGTCAAGTGTAAGATACTTGATGCCACCTTGATTGAATTAACAGCGCCATCTGCTTTAAGCGCGTTGGTATTATTTCTACGGAAAATCGCGAGGCTATAAATTCCCCAAATCCAGTAAATAAGCGAGCATGAGAAAACGGTTTCCCCTCCATTCCCACTCATGGATATAAAGTAACAATTTTTCACATTCAAGAACTACGTGAATTGCCTTGGAATAGAATGTGCGATTTTACGAATGTTCGGATGAAAAGTGAATTAACTGCGTGCATTATTAGTATCCTCGGCTTTATTTGCAATTAATTATCACGGTATTACTATCTCGTTGCTTGTCTTTACTGTCCATAGATTAATCAGTGTGATTGTTCGCGTGCAAACAACGCGAAAAGCTATTGGAATTTTTTGCGCATTAAATCACGATTTACCTATTTATAAATTTGTACTGGATATTGTAATTAAATTAATTACAATCGGCATTGTGATAGTGTTACGTGTCGCATTTGTCTCAAGGCGAAATTTTATCTAGTATCGATTGCTTTATCGAAACTCATCATTTTACGCAGGCCGAATCGTCAAATGGCATTTCGAAATATGATTATAAATTTATTAAATCAACCTGTAAACTTGATAAATATTAATGTTAGTCCTAGTTTAAATTTTCTAGGATAAGAACAAAAAATCGTTAAATATTACTGCGTCTGCCCCAATAAGCTAAAGCCCTTGCGTCAGAAAAGAAAAAAAATGTTGCTACGTTTTTAAAGAAATACAAAGATTTCTTTCCAAATGTAATATTTATCTGCATAAAAATTATGAAAGGATCCTTAAATATTACACTGAGAACAATTTTGTTGGAAATAAAATTACTGTAATTTATAATGAATGAAACTTGTTAAACTGATTTATGTATAATTTTTGTCATTGTAGGAAATAGTTTACTTAGTTTTTCACATATAGTGAAATACTCTTAGTATACTTTCTCCTAAATTATGGTAAAATTGATATAAATCAGCTTGGTAAAGTTCTTTTGCTGCAAGCTATTGTAATTACCCCAAGGATTCTTATTATGAATAATATAAATATTAAATTAAAATATAATAAACATTTCTTAAATAATTTTATATGATGTAAATAATTACATATTATAAGATGTATGAAATATATGAATGAAATATATGAATGAAATATATAAATTCTTTCTCATTGTAATCTTTTAGGTGACTGGCTCTAAAGTATCACTGTAAAAATCGTGAAACTTGAAACCGTGGTTCAAATCCTCCATATATAATATGTAAAAAACTTTCTGCAATAATTTCTGCACTTAAATACATATCTTCCAACTAGTAAGATATTTTATCCGTTTCAAAAAACAAGATACAAATAATTTCAATATAAAATATAACAAGAAACTTCTTCATCAATTAATGTACTATTACACATAAAAATACACATTAATACATTCTAGATAATCTTCTAGACTGATTATGAAAGAATCCTTAAATATTACACCGAGAACAATTTTGTTGAAAAAAAAATTACGGTAATTTACAATGAATGAAACTTGTTAAACTGATTTACGTATAATTTTTGTCATTGTAGGAAACAGTTTACTTAGTTTTTCACATATAATGAGATACTCTTAGTATACTTTCTCCTAAACTATGGTAAAATTGATATAAATCAGCTTGGTAAAGTTTTTTTGCTGCAAAGTATTGTAATTACCCCAAAGATTCTTATTATGAATATTATAAATATGAAATTAAAATATAGTAAATATTCCTTAAATAATTATATATGATATAAATAATTACATATAAAATGTATGAAATATATAAATTCTTTCTCAGTGTAATCTTTTAAAGTAACTTTGTAAAAAACGTGGAACTTAAAACCGTGGTTCAAATCCTTCATATATAATATCTAAAAAAACTTTTTGCAATAATTTCTGCACTTAAAAACATATCTTCCAACTAGTAAGATATTTTATCCATTTCAAAAAAACCAGATATAAAGAATTTCAATTTAAAATATAACAAGTAACTTCTCCATCAATTAATATATTATTACACATGAAAGTGCATTAATACAATCTAGATCATCTAGACTGATGCCAACGTTTCTTGTTTCAAGTTTTAGATGCATAGTGTACCCTGATGTCTCCTATGGGTAATAAACAAATATAAACTTAAAACAAGGTTATATTTATGCAATTGAAATTATGTATTCCATTAGTCGATAAAATCTGACA
This sequence comes from Leptoteleia sp. ZL-2020, assembly GCA_022817305.1. Lineage (NCBI taxonomy): Eukaryota > Metazoa > Arthropoda > Insecta > Hymenoptera > Scelionidae > Leptoteleia > Leptoteleia sp. ZL-2020. The sequence goes on along the minus strand of JABFPN010001543.1, from coordinate 9,715 downwards.
TCTTCATAATCGACTAAAAATTGTAACACACATAATGGTGATACCAAACAAAATTAAAAACTGGCTGAAAAAGTAAAAAGTTTGACAAACAAAATGAAATGGAACAATAAAATATAATATAAGAATGAAAAAGATAAAGAAACAATAAGATACAAATATGTCCAACAGAAATAATTAACGCAATTTCAATTAATAGAACTGCGATACTTTTTCTCGTTGACAAATGCAAATTAATTATTTCTCTCTTTCTCTCGGTCGCTCGAAACGAGATGCAAGCGTTACAAGAATGAATGTAAGCGCACGCATAACGCGTGTGCGTCTTAGTTAAAACGCTCGAGTAAATAACACGACATTTTATCAATGTCAGCTGGATTTGAATTTAAGTAGGTGTGACGTAAAAATGCATGCTTCGGCCGTAACGTATCGAGGTTGCAGAAGTGCGAATGTCAAACAATTCAAAACATTATTATTATCATCACGAGGCATGAACTGCCGCAATTTAGTAATTCCAGTCATTTGAATTTATATTTGTTGGTAGTCTTTTTTCGCTGGAATTCGTGACTCATCTCGATTACCACGAATTGATAATCATTTTAGGCCGCAAATATCGCATCATTTTCTCATTCGTTTGAGTTTAAATTTATCCCCGCCAAAATTGGGAGCCACGAAAATTTACTGCTTTTTGATCAACGTTAAAAATTAAATGTGTGTTAATCAAAAAATTCTATAAGTATATGCAATTCCAGATAAATTATAAATTGAAATAAGTAATAATGTAATTAAAATATCAAATTATTGTCTTGATGTATTATGAAAAATACAGCATGACTTGATTCTTAAATAAGTTCAATATTTTAAAAAACTTCAAAGTATTCTTTTAGAAATGTGTATATTTTTTAATTCAACACATTTCATTTTATTTTTCAATTTTTACTATATGAATGACAAATGTTTACTTTACCATTAAAAAAATTTTAATGATAAAGTAAAAAGCAGAAAAAAAGAAAAACTATATCATTAACTTTTCTTTCTTCCTTTAAATTATATTATATTTACATAGTTATACATTAATCAAAATATATCTCGAGTGAGTTACAAAGCAAAATTAAAAAAAAAAACAAAATCCTGAAATCCAACAAACAAAATCGAATATAATTTAACTCGTGGACTTTTGTTGTTGAACAAAATTCATAATTTATCTGGTTTGCAATCATTGTTATCGAATTTCAAACACTTTCTTCGGTCGCAAAGTCGAGATCGTTGAACTTGCGATTCGTAAAAAGTGAATGGGAGGGAGGGACACAATTGCAACAATTCTTTCTTCTTGGTGAGGTGCGACGTGTGCAGCTTCTTATGAAAATAGCGCGAATGGCCTGAAAAAATAAAGCACGAATATCGCAGTTTCGCGATAAAGGGGCGCTTTATCGTTGTTTGCACGAAGTGATAGCGGTGAGCTAAAATGAGGTTGAAATTGCAAAACTGACAAGCGCAAGTTGGGAGGGGAGGGGAAGAGGCTAAAAAAAAATACAGAGTGCATTCGTTGCAACGAATGCAAGGGACGACGAACAGCCGGGCCTACGTAATCCGAGGGGCTTATGAGCCCGTATCCGGTGACCGATTGATAACGATTCGTTATCACTCGTGTCGATTCGCCACGGTTTATGTTCCAACATTTTTTATGAACAATTTTCTTCAATTGTTTTTGTACTCACTTTTCACTCCGGGTCTAAACCAGCCCACCGTAGCTTTATCATCTTACACTGAAACAAAAAAAAATTTTAACTTTTGATACTCGTCAAACTTTATTCAACGTTATGCACAAGAAACGGTAAACTTTACGATTTAAAATAATAAAAGACTGTTAAATTGCTGTTTAACAAATAATTCTATCATTTATTTTTATATTTTATTACTTTAAATAAAAATTTTAAATGTTAATGTACAAACATTATATATATGAATTCAAATATATAATAATTATAATTTTCAAGCTAATTTTTATTTGTTATATATATTGAAAAAGAGAATAGTTTCAATATTATTTCTTTGAGAGATAGATTTTACAATTATTTTGTATTCATTATATATACATAATGTTGAAAAAACAACAAAAGAGAGAGAAAAAGAAGCAAAATAATAAATTGCAAATTAAATTTTTTTAGCCTGTATAGTTTTATTCAAGATTTTCCTTGGATAAATTTTTATTGTATTTAATAATAAAAATACCAATTATGGATTCATATTTGTAATTTGTAGCAGACAATTGTTAATAGTTTTCTGGAATTTCATAAAATTGTTTTCAGGATCAGAAAATAAATTCTTATGAAAAATTATTAAATGTTTGCGAAATAAGGATCATTATGAAAACCTATAAATCTTATTATAATTCTTGTAACTGTCCAGATGTATGACTCAAATATTTGACCATTTATTTATTTTTATTTAAATTTATGGAATGGAATTCCATGTATTTATTATAAATTGTCTGCTTCCTGTTTCATAATATCACTCTTAATATGTGAATTATGATTAAATAATTGTTTCTAATATAAAATTGGTTTATATATAGATATTATTAATGAATACATTATATATAATTAACTGATGTACTACAAAACAAAATGAAATTAAAGATTATTTTTAGAAATTTAAAATAACCTATAGTGTCCTAAATGTATTAAATTCTATTACATAAGATTCAAATATAAATTTCATTTATGTATTAAATCATTTATGTTAATCTCCAAAAAATTAAATAATTAAAATTATTGTTAAATTTATTATTAATTTTACTAAATTTATTATTACTAATAATATTAATCAAAAACAAAAATTAATTAATTACTTTAAGTATTTTGTATCATAGAAAATATTATTCTGACTTTTATATCTTATCTGTAAAATGATCTGAAAGTGAAATATTATAATTTTATAACAGTTTTCACGAAATTAATTTACAAGTATTACCATTTATTCAATATCTGTAATATTAATGTTCAAAAATAAACACAAGACAGAAAGAGGTTAGCAACAATATTAATTAATTAACGAAATTAATGTTACCTGATCTATTTATATGCATTTATCAAACTTTTATAAACTTCATATAAGTCGAATTAATTATGCATATCTTCCTTAATATTGTCCATTGATCGAAGTTTACTCAGCATTAGAAATATAAGTGAAACTTTTTTTGACCAACGTATATTGTTAACCTTGCTTTAAATATTCCTTATAAAATTTCATTTTTCATCTTTAAAATTCATTGCAATATCCTGTTTAAATATATACTTTATCAATAATCCTTCAATCCTATATATTCATCTTGTAAATTGTATTCTAATACACCTGAAATATGTAAAAATCGTGAAAAACTTTACTTTTAACGACGCGATGAAAAAAAAGTGCAACGGCCACCTTTGACTATTGTTTCTCTCACTCACGCGACCGAACTAACGGTCCACCAAAATCAACGCGTCCCAAGATGGCGGCGTTATTTTAGAAATGAAGCGTTTATAGTTTTGCACGGAAAATTAATATAAAATACTCTAAAAACTTTATACATATGCACTCACTTTGCCCAAAATTAAAGTCAAAATGTTTAATATATTTGGCTACAGGCTGATGCGATCGGATTAAAAAATAAAAATATTTAAAGCCCAATTACAAGTTAACATTGTTTCGACAATACCAATTTTTCTGTTATTTTCTAGTATTCTCAAATTCATGCAAATAATGTGTTAACATTTGTTGAGAAATTATTACTTTTGAGCCTTATACCTTAATTTTGCATAATGCAAGACAACAATCTACCAAATATACGAAAAAAAAAAAAAAAATCTTTACCGTTACGGGGCTCACTTCACTCGAAGGAACTAAGAATGAAAATCAACGCGTCCCAAGATGGCGGCGTCGTTTTAGAAATGAAGCGTTTTTACTTTCGCATGGAAAATGAATGTAAAATATTCTTAAAACTTTATACAAATGCATTCGGGTTACCCAAAATTTAAATCAGAAATGTTTAATATATTTGCCTATTGGCTGATGCGATTGGATTAAAAAATAAAAATATTTAAAGCCCAATTACAAGTTAACATTGTTTAGACAATACCAATTTTTCCGTTACTTTCATTTAATCTAAAATTCATACAAATATTATGTTAAAATTTGTTGAGAAATTATTACTTTTTAGCCTTATACCTTAATTTTGCAAACTGCAGGACAACAATCCACTAAACATACGAAAAACACAAAAAAAAACAACAAACAAAAAAAGGACTCGTTTTAACGTGACGAACTAAATGCGCGAGATGACCATCTTTAACCGTTGCGGGGTCGCTTCACTCGAAGGAACTAAGAGTCAAAATCAACGCGTCCCAAGATGGCGGCGTTGTTTGAGAAATGAAGCGTTTTTACTTTCGCAAGGAAAATGAATGTAAAATATTCTTAAAACTTTATACAAATGCACTCGGGTTACCCAAAATTTAAATCAGAAATGTTTAATATATTTGGCTACAGGCTGATGCGATTGGATTAAAAAAAAATGTAAAACCAAATTACAAGTTAATATTGTTTAGAACAATATCAATTTTACTGTTAATTTCATTTAATTTAACAATTTGTTGAAAAGTTATTACTTTTGAGCCTTATACCTTAATTTTGCATATTGCAGAACAGCATTCCACCAAAAATACGAAAAACACACATAAAAAAAACGGACTGATTTTCACAACGCAATTGACTAAATGCACAAGACGACCATCTTTAACCGCTACGCCGCTCGCCACACTCGACGAAAGGAAGCTTCAAAATCAACGCGTACCTACATGGCGACGCTATTCCGGAATGTTCTAGAATGTACTAGAATGTAATGAAATATACATCCTCTTTCTAATAACGATACATATCGAACAAAGATAGAGAACTTTCCGTATCGATATATCGGTCGGCACATTCCGGTTAGCTCCGTGAAGTGAGGCAAGCAAAGTCACAGTTCGAGTTGGGCGTGCCGTGTGGGATGTTTGTCGGATCGCCAAAGGTAATTATTTTCTTAATTTCTTTATATTATTTAAACGTTGTTATATAATATACAAAAATAAGGAACAAGAATCCAAGAAATAAGGATTTTTAATGCATCTTATTATGATATTTGCATCAGTTTAAAAGAAAAAAGCATTACGGTCAAATTATAGGTATATGAAACGACATTAATTTGCATCCTGCTTTCAAAACGTTTTATTTATTAATTAATCCAATCTTTAAAAGTCATTATATAAAAAAAATGAAATGCATCTCTATTTGATTTTGCACCAATTTCGTTGTTTGTATAGAATTTCAGTAAGTTTTGTATTTCTAATTAAACCGTTAGATCGAATAAGACGAACGTTAGAGTCCAAAGATGGCCGCCCGCAGTTTTCATCGTTTCATCGTCGTTGCTGACAAAGTGCAAAGTTTTTAGTGATTTTTGTGTTTTGCCGTTGCGTTGTTCCACATCATGCAGTATTAAGGTTTGAGATTCAGTAATTATATATGTTTAATTGATTTTAATACAATATTTTACATGATTTTGAAGAAAAAGTGAAAACATTTTTAATGTATAATCCGGCTGTGGAATTGTTTTATATATTAATCCATTCTTTAACAGTCTTTAACCAAATAGCTTAATAATAACTTAACATATTTAAATGAATATTTTTACAAAATTAGTGCGTTTGCATAAGATTTCACCGTATTACGCGATTTTAATTAACCGCATTGAAATCGCCATTGATTCCAAGAACTAATTTGCGCGGTATTAGCGACCTCGACAATGAAATTGCGTTGAAAATCAATGCGCAGTAACTATTTTGTTAATACTGCCCAAATGTTCGGGGAACTGTAAGGTTGGCTACGCGGTGTCTCTAGTCGTCGGTTCTATTTCATCGGTTGAAAGAAGTGCGAAATCTGGTGCGTAATTTCATGAGAGATAATAACCGAGATGTCGCTGCGATTGCGTGGCTCCGTAAATATTTGTTATACGAAAGTACAATGGCACGATTTCCATTGATTCCTGCATTCCGAAACAATAATTCTCGCGCCTTATCTGGCCGTTCGTTTAATTCAACTTGTTACGTTTGTTTTTTCTCGGGTTCGTTGACTCGCGGTCGTTCGCGGCAAACGATCATTAAACAATAAACATCGATTCAGGTGTCATCGTTTGTTTCCCCTCCCCCGCGTCGGCGAATATCGGTGCGATATCGCGCGGCCAGTTTGTGGAACAAAATTTTGTTGCCCGTATCGGAGGATAGGCGTGCGTCACCGAGGCGCACAAATCAGCCATCGGTCATTGCACCGTTGCTCGTTCTGTCAACGGCTACCAGCCAACTGGTCACTCTAATTTCGATCAATTAACCAAACTTGCCAGACGAGCTTTTCATTCCTTCCTCGTTCCGCAATAAGAATTTGACATTCAAACGACGTTTCTTTATCGCCAACATTTGCAATTCAAATTTTTTCTATATGTTCTTCATTTGAATAGTCAAGTAAGGAAGAATTGTTTTTTTTTTTTACTGCCCCTTCTATTTCATTGATCATCTAATTATAATGCTTGGCCAAAAATTTCAGTTTCATTGTGGTTTGTAAAATGTTCAAGAAAAAGGTAATGTTTTATTTATAAAATAGATTGTTGTATAATCATTGGGTTGTTTTGAGGTTAAATGTCAGTACATTAGTAAGGCCATAAATATTTCTGTGATAAAGTTTTTTGTAAATACTTTGTCTTGAAAATGTTGAACTTTTTATTATATGTTAAATATAGGTTATTTAAGGTAAAATGATAAATGTATGTTGTTGGGTTAGGGTTATGTAATTTAAAAGTTTTTTAAATATAATTTCTTGAAATATATAGATATATATCAAATATGTCACATTGAGAAAATGTTATTCTAATATATATTTTATTAAACATTTCTTTATTTTTGTAACTTGTTTTTAGAGTGATAAAATATTAAATTTCAAAAATTACATAGTATTTGGGAATAAGAAATGACTTTATGTATTATATATAAGAATATGTAATATTTTTTCCATGTCAGAATTGAAGTAACTTAGTCAAATTTGAACTTTTATTGTCTAAACAATTACAACAAAAATTTAAATTATAAAAAAACAACAATGCTAGCATTTTATCTTATAATATCTATATATATATCATTGTTTTATATTTGTTGAGACTATATTCCACAAAATTTATTTTAATATTTTAAAAATATCATGGCACAGCACATTAAGTACTGATAAATTATATTGTTTTTATTAATAAATAATTTGAATTATAAAATAACGAAATAACTTTCACAATAAAAATTATAATATCATTGAACAATTGTTTTATCTATTTATAAACAAATTAACAAAAAATACATATATATTTAAAAATGAATAAATATACGTCACTTTCATAAATTATTGAATAACTATTATTTAATTTACATTTTCTAATACAATATTAATGGTCATTATTTATTCATTAAATTTAGTTTTTTTATCTCATAATATGTATATATATTTATAACAAATTTGTGAATATTATATTATTTATTAGCTCACATAGTGAATTTAAATGAACATTTGTTACCTTCTATTTATATTTTTGATTTGTACGATCATAAATTTGTGTTTGAATGGCATTTGATGGTTATTTTCATTAATTATTTTTAAACTGATATAATATGTTACATTTTAATATTTAATTACTTACATGATTAAAAATGTTCAGAACATATTTATATATTTTTCAATAATTAAAAATGAAATGCATTTTAATGTTTCAAAGAATTGTTTCAAATTAAACTAATACTTTTGTATAACAATTTTAAAAGCAATATCATACTTGAAGAATATTATCTTCGTATTTAATAATATGCTATAATCCAATAAATGTAAAACTATTATTTTATATTTGAAAATAATGTAATATATAAGATAATATATAACTTATATAATACTATATAATATATACTGAAAAAAGAACATTAAGAATTACAATGATGTAAATAAATAAAAGCAAAGTCACTTGTACAATTCAGTAAAAATTAGTGTTTTCAAATATTTTAGTGTGTTTTACCATAATTTTTACTGTGCTGCCATATGTTTTATAGTTAATTTCAATTTTGCCTATTTAAATGTTATAAAATATTGTTATACTTTTTATTTCAGTAATTTGTCCCTGATCTACTAAAAAATGGGAACATATTATATTTTCAAATGTAAACTTAAAGTTAAGCAATGGAAATTTTTGTTCTTTCTATATTTTAATACATTATTAAATATTTTTTGAATATATATATATTTTTTTTAATAAAATATCAAAAATAAATGAAATACATATACAAAATAAGACACAAATTTGTTATAAATATCAAGAATCTATATTTAACATTTTTAAAATAAAACTAGTAGAACCGTGACATAAATACAAATTACACGTATCTAAAATTTGTTTTTTAAGTATATAGAAAGCCTAATAAGACTCTAAAATCAATTACATTTATAAACAAATGGCTTTAATGCCATTATATAAAATAAATTTATATTTGATTTTATATTTTAACATTTTATATATAAAATGTTTTATATTTTATCTATTTTTATTTCAATTTTTGTTCATTTAAGTCCATACACTAACAATAATTAGTTTAAAATATACAAGATTTTTTGTTTAAAACAAAAGTGAGTAATGTTTTTATATAGTAAAATATATTTTGTTTTAAAAAAGGATTATTAAAATATAAAAGGGAATCCCTTAAATTGAAGAAATGGGTGCACACCGTTTGAGTGGAAATCAAAAGAGCGTCAATTTATACAAGTAATATAATACGCGGTAACAATAACTTTAAAATAACAGCAGTATTTGTTTCATGAAAGTATTAAATATAAATTTTCCGGTATTTATTTTTATAATCTGGATAATCTGTGACAATGGGGATTTTCAAATGAGAATACTTCCATATTACAAAATAAGTAATATTAAATCAAATGCTAATACATATTAAAGTGAAATTCTTACTCGTTGACCAAGTTGAAATTAGTAAAATCTCTGATAACTAAATATAATAAATTTATAAATGGATCATTTATTCGAAAATAAAAATGCTTTTTGGTTTCTTATAGTACTGAAGAATTAATTGTTTTCAAAATACAAGATTCAACATAACTTTGTTTTTGTTTTGTATTTACATCCAATATCATGCCCTTGGGATGTAAATAAACAATGTTATTGTTTTTGCTTCATTAATTTGACCCTATAAATATTTACTTTCTTTTTTCTTTCTAGATTTAAAAAAAAAAATTTTATTCTTCACTTCTATTACAATCTTACATAATAATCAAAACAATTAATATTTTTTTTTCGACGAAATAAAACAGCGCTGTCTTACCGAGCGACTGTTTAGTCTGCGTTCCACTTTAACAATGCCATAATTTAGTAAAGCGAGCCGCGTAACATAAACAAAATTCATTACATCAAATGTCTTCGAAACCCGAACGAGCGTCTTCGAAACTTCAATTCCAATACCTCTTTATACATCAACATTTCGCAACGCAACTCCGCCATTCCAATTCCGATTGTCCCGATCGGAAGATAAACCTTATAAATTCCATTTCCAGCTTGCTCGGTAATTCGATCCTGAGGAATGAAAATAAGCGCGCTGGCAAAGAACGGTCGTCGGAGGGGTGG
>JABFPN010001542.1:0-28154 GCA_022817305.1 Leptoteleia sp. ZL-2020 | reverse complement strand
GAATATTACAATCAGAGAAAATTTTAGTGCAGGCAGCTAAAAATATTGAAGTTTGTTTTTTCGACAAATATAATATAGCTCAGTTAATATATATAATAAGAAAAGTTACATCGGAGAAGAAAATAAATTAAAAATTATTTAGTTGGCTTTAATTAATTAACGTTATTTGAATTATATTCCCAATTTATTTTAACTTCACAGCCAGTGTAAATACTCTTGTAATTATCAGGTCTTTTTAAACTGAATTCTGATTTGCATTAAACTTTATATATAAATTCTTTATAAATATTCGGAAATTAAAATGTTAACCTGACAAATTTTCACACGGAATAAAAAGTATTCGCTTTGGTACGTAAATGAGTTTATTTAGCAATTTTTAACTAATTTAGTAAGAATTTATTTTATTTGCAGATGGACCTAGATATTAAATCGACTAAAATGAATATTTAAACGTTATATAAACTGTATGGCTGATTCAACTGTATTTTTATCCTATGGGGACTGAACATAACCTCAATGTCAACGAAAACAACTTGGATTTCACTGTATTTTGGATTATATAAATTTGTCCTCGTAATGAAATTAAATTATTGGTTTATTTTACGTTAATAATATTATTTTGTTAAATTAACAAGATTTCTAAATTGTATCGACTTGTAAAAGTAAAAATAAATAAATACAAATAATAGGTTATATGGATATTGATGTTTGTTGATATTTACATGGTTTTTAATTGGACTAGCAAACTTTATTTCCGTGTAACAATGTGCACTTTTTGGATGAATCTGTAAAAGAGACGGACAGAATGGTAAATGGAGGTAATGGGAAGGATGGTAGCACACTCCGGGAAATAAATTGCTAAAATAACAATGGGAATTGTTTATCTAGAGATATTAGATTTCACATTGTACTATTTGAAGATCGTTATACAACTTTTCGACTTTGAATTAGTTATATATTTTTTCATTTACTAGGTTATTACGCTTTAAATCTCAGTTTTTACAATTTGTTCTTTAATATATTTCCTTGATACGAGAGAAATCGGAAATTATTACGAATATCATCAAATGCAAGTAATTATAAATTTATACAGATTTATATATACTGCATTATCTTCACTATTTTCTATTTTAATTTATAACAAATAAATTATTATAAAGCAATACTAACGATAAATTTTAAATAACGTATCCCATCAACAACCATTATAAAAGCTAACATAAATGTTCGACAAAGAATTTTCAACATAATTTAACTTCACTACCGATTAAACGAACATTCAACTGAAAATAACTCGTAACGAAAAAGTTACGAATTTTCAGCCTTGATAATCTTTTACCTAAGCTACGATAAAAATTGGTATCAATGGGGCCCCGATAAGGTTCGGTAAGCCCGTAAACTGTGGCAATTTTTTCAAGGACACTTTTCTCGGCTTATTTGAAACGATTGCATTTGTAATACCATTAACCTTAGTTACAAGCCTCCAGATAACATTTAAACGATTAGCAACTTTATATAAGGTTGTACAAGGTACTCTTGTCTTATCCGCGATGGAAAACAATGTACGGCGAACAGGTAAAACTCGTTCACCAGAAGCAACCCCAGGAAACGTTAGCCGCCTTTATCGATCAGAAGTCGGAAAGGTGGGCGTAAGCATCGATTCGCATCGATTGTTGGAATGCGCGTTATTCGATACTCTTTTGCGATACGATACTTCCTATCCGCGCCCGAAACAGCGCCGGTTCGGCAGATAAATTTTCCACCGCTTAATAGAATACATTTGCACAGTCTATACCCCCATCCCCCCTCCCACTCCTCGTCTCGCATGGACCATTTACACCGACGCTTACAATAACCGTCGTTTAATTCAATTTTCGAACTCATTTGAAGGATCGCCCCGGTACAACGTCATTATCCATAATGAATGTACTTTTTAATTGGATTTCTTCCCGCGCTTCTTCCACCGTCTTTTCTTTTTTTTTTTTTTTTTTTTTTATTTCGCAATTAGTTTCCTCTGGATGCGCGCACATGCCGAAGCCCGTTCTGGCCGCCTTTGGTTTGGGAAGTTCCGCGGCACGTGGCGGAGCGTTGACAAATTATCGAAGCCCAGGAAAGTATCCGTGACAAATGGACGCTGGATGACAACGCGCCGTGCAAGTGGCACCCGCTCCTAACGAGTTTAGGCCACTCTTTTTGTTTTTTTTTACCCTCCCGGGCGAAACGAAACTTTCGGTCGCTTTCCGGAAATCGTCGATACGGCCCGAAGAAATAATGCGACAAGCTGCGGCCGATCAGATTACTAACACGGCCGATGCCGCGGCCCGCCTTAATGATCGTTACTTCGCGTTCGATTAACATTAAAAAAAAGCACGGGAAAAATCGAAGCTGGATCTGATTTCGATTAATCTTCGTACGAGCGATCCTTTAACTTGTAAACCTGCCGTGTCCCACGCTTAAAAAGCACACGGGACATTGATTTACCGTTTGGTCCAAGTTGGAAATTAATTGACCGTAGGCAAACCTTCCATTAATTGTATAATCGATAAATTTCTTCGATTATTTGTTTTTCATGAAATGCCGACGAGGGCCGGAGGAAGTGGCCGCGAAATTGTAACCAAACTCCCTTCTCTCCCCCTCCGGTTGTCCCTGGACAATCGGACGTACGACGATCGTGTGTACTTGTGCGCATACATTAGTTGCGATTTTGTGGGCGCAAAAAGATCGATCATCGGCTCGTCAGCGGCGGAACGAGAAATTGCGCTTTGTAGATGCCCGATTGCGATAATGTTATCCGCGATCGAAAACGTCAGTAATGCTTCTTTCGTCTGGCGTGCGCAATCCTTCGGGATTTCCAATCCTGACGTTTACGTGCCGCGAAAGAAAGGCGTCCCGATTGACGTCGAGAACGCTTGCGATATTCGGCTCGACTTACGGAATAACGATGTATTCATTTACCCGGCAAACGGAAGTCAAAAATCCAAGACGATTTATCGTTCCGTGTACAATATTCATCGAGAATATTGTTTGTCCTTTGTGACTTTTTCTTGGATCTCATATCGTTTGGTCTAAGTAAAGAATATAAATTAATACCAATAATAATTGTAACTGTTTATTCATAAACGACTGCGCCACTCATCAAGGGAAAAGGCTATTTGTCTAAAACGCGTGGGATAATCGTCATTATTATAATTATTATTACTTAATACATAATTTTATATCATTGTACGATTGCAAATCTATTTGAATTTATTATTATAACCCACGATAATCGATATTTTTCATATCTTTCGTTAGTTTTAATTATAAATTTGTCACGTTCTTCGTTATCCTCTCACTGTCATACCCATTTATTATCCCCATTGATTATTCTAATCCTCACGCCCGTACCGTTCAAGATAGATCACGCAAAATCGCGTCACGCCACTTAAAACGCACTCCCGTACAAAGTGTGAAATTATTTTTGGACGTCGGCGCTTTTGGGGAAGCCGAGAGGTGCACCGTTCCGGAGCGCGGCTTTTCGCCGCGCATTTTTGATGTACGCCATCTCTCACCGATGACTTTTCTTATCCACGGCCCGTCTTCTTTCTCGTACTTTCTTATTTATTGCCGATCCGCGCGAAGTTGTTAGCGTCGAAAACAGCAGTCGCGTTACAAATTACGTCCGCAGCCACAGTCTCCACGGGTCGTTAAACTTGTAATGCAATTTTCGCTTTCCGATGAAGCGCGCTCGGGTGGTCCAAATTTGGACCATTGTTCCGGGACGCGTGATATCGGGCCGCTGCACTCAGAAAAAAAAATCCGGTAATCGCTACTGCATATGTGGTGTTGGATTTGGAGTCAAATGTACAAGCATGTATTCGATACAACTACCCATTTAGAGTTGACATAATAGTGACAGATAGTAAGCAAAAATAGGTGATAAAAACTCTTGATTAAAAAATTGTTGTCGTAAACCCTTAAACCAAAAATTTTCCAGTTTAACACGTGTAGTTTTAATTTAGAATATCTAATTCAGATATAGTATATAATTTTTAATGAACATCTGAGTATCTTTTACAAGACAAATTTAAGTTTAACTCTAAGATTATCTGTGCTTCATTTGTTTACTGTAATCAATTTCAGTGACAGTGATAGCCACAACTGCTTATTGGGAATTGACTCCAAAACCAACTCTCGACACAGAGTTGGAGTGAAAATACTTGCAACAAGTCCATTTACAGCTGCTGCAATCATATTTTCAGTTGTTATAATTGTTTAAGCTTCAACTCTACGCATGCTGTTGCGTAAATTGCACGAATCTTTCTCAGTGTGGCACACGCTTTCCCCAAACATTTTCTCGGCCGAATGCGAAATGCTGCGTTTGAGCGGTCCCGCTTTGCCGCGAAGTGATCGGTAACGTAGGTGCGCGCGAAAGAAAGCGCCGAAACACCTTGGCGGCTGTCAACGGCGGGGTCTTATATTGAAAGTGTGATTTAACCGTGGCGGCGAATAAAGTCGGCCTATAAATCCTGCAAAGCGGCGGATACGATGTTACGAGGAAATGAAAATGTTGGCCCCTAAAGAAGTTGCCGCGAAGTTTTAGCCCGCACTTTGTTAATTATAAATTCCCGGGGACAAAATGGTAAAGCGTGTAGAGCGCGGATTTTCAAGCAAGATAACAAGCCGCGTCGACGCCACTTTCGCGCGTTAATCACACTTGGATGAGACTATGAATAGTACAAAACTAAGAGCCACTGCGCGAAATCTTGGCGCAATACGTGGCTAATGACGTCGTTGAAAAACCTCCGAGACCACGTTTGCTCGCGGATGAATTATATCCGTTGATCTAGGAAAAGGCTAGCAGGTTGATTTTAAGAGGAATAGTTAGATTTGAGGGGAGTGTGTGTTTGTGCGAGTAGATTGATGTACTAGATTTGTTTTAAAAGAAATTTTAATTAAAAAGATTTTTAATTATCTTTGCTATAAAAGTTAAAATTTTCGTTATTACTTCAACTGTCGTCTTTGACAGGAATTAATTTTATTTATCACATTTCGTTTAAATTTAAATGTTTTTATGTCTTGAATTTCAATTTAAGAATGCGTATACATTCTTATCAGTATAAATTTACGTCTTTCGTTATTTTCGCAAAAAAAAAATTTAAACTGATTGTTTTGCATTTATTATACTTTTTCTTAATCTTAACTTTTTAATGCACAAGTCGCGGCTCATTTTGTCATCTTTATTTCCATTTTATCAGTTCATAATTTAACTCCTTGTTTTAATTTCACTCATTTATCATTAACCACTTCACTCTTTTCGCTGCCTTAAATCAAGCATTTTCAATTAATAATTGTTAATTTACAGCCTTCTTGTCGCTACTTGATTATTCTCGCGTCAATTCCGTGATACAAGATTATTTTTCAATAAGCTTTTCCTCCGCAAGTGGTAATCATTTGTAACGATACTGTATGACATCGAGTGCTCTGAAAGAAATTTATTAACAGTCGCTACTAAATTGTATAATAACTCCTCAAGGAAATATGTGCACTTACAGTATTCTTTATAATATGATGTACCAAAATTTATACAATACAATTTAAAAAAAATATTAGAGAATAACGTGGTTACCAATGAAAGAACTTATTACCTCCCGACCAAATTTATAAAATTCATATTTATCTTATATTTTTAAGCACTTTTTCTAATATTGTTTTAAAATACGCTGAGAAAAAAGTTGTATTTAAAATCACCATACCTTCTGACGTTAGAAGGATATTGTCTGCAGTGTCTGCCGTTTTATCATACCATTGCAGTAAAATTTTATGTACAATATAGTAAAGTTTTATATTTAGTATGGTAATAATAACCGTAAATCGTGTCACCTTTACAAGGTCACATAAAATATCTTAATGTACCATATAAAAAATGTTATTATGTTGGTATAGTAATTATATAAACATGACAGACGATATAACTTAGAAGTTATAGTAATTTTTATTATAATTTTTTTCTCAGTATACTTTACCACATTTAAAGTGCACTGGAGAACAATTTACCATCCCCGTGTTATTATAAAATACAGTAGAAACTTCTAATAAATTTCTGGTAAGCAGAGATTTCACGGGAAACCCCACTGCTTGTTTTCGGGACAGTCGAATCTTAGCGCGTAACGTTTTAATTAAGTTCGTATAATTAAAACCGCGATGCGAAACCGCGATAATCCCGAATCATTGTATTTTCGTGCGAATTTGCAGGTATGGAAAAAATTGGCGCGGTAGAAGTGGGGGGAAAAAGTGGTTAAAGGAGGAACGATGGGGAGGGGGAAAAAAAATAAAGACTCGCGGAGAGAGCGATGCCTCGGCCTCTCGCGGCGAAAATGCAATTTCAAAAGTTTCATAATGGCGTCGCCACGTCGCAACATTATCATTTCTAGGTGCGAGAATGAGCTTTATTTTGCGGCGGAACAACTTCTTGAGATAAAGGCGCGCGCTAAAAGAATTAATAAATATGCAAAGTGGTGTTATGAAATCGAGCGGAGTTTGAGCCCGAACGCGCGCGTATTTAAATGATTATGTGCATTACGGGCGATGCGCGCCGTGCAGATAATGAAAAACAATGTTCTTTTTTTTTCTTCTTCTTCTTTTTCTTCATTCTGCCTCGCGCGTCATTTCGCGCGGCTGTTTTGTTAACGTAACGCGACGCGGGTTAAAAATAATTCGCCGGCCCGGAGTTAATTACGCTGCAATAATGCGGACATTATATCACTTTTCATTAGAGAGTTGTCTCAATTTGCGCGAGTCGGCGTTTCGCGTTGCAAAATGGGAAAAGACTCCCCGTGGAAGTTTGAATTGCTGAGAGTTACACAATTATCGCTTGCGGTTACAGGGTTATTTGTTCCCGACACAACTGTACACGAGCAAGTTTGCGCGGATAGACGCGCGCGCTCAACGTCAGACCCGAGAAAACGCCATTAGACTTTTTTTCATAATTCCATCTCCGGCTCGAGACACGGCCCCACTAATGCACAATGTCATCTTGATATTTAGACAACGCGGCACGATTGCAAAGTCGACGGTTTCGAGGGGAAAATCGGGAATATTTAGCTTTAAAAAGATTTCAATCGCCGATAGAAATGATCGTAAAAATTTTACAACAATTTTAAAATTTGAAAGGCAAGGTTAAATAGTGAAATTTTATATCTTTTTATTACGAATATGTGTTGATGTTAATTCAAAGGTAAGTACAGATAAATTTCACGTTTATAATGAAATTGGGTTTTAATTTCTGTAAAAACAGATTTGTTATTTCGTAAATGCGAGAAGCAAACAAAAATTGTCTTATTTGCGTATAATGGGGCAAACCATTTTTACGAAAGTCATTTCGCGTGCATGTAAAAGGCCGTGCTTAAAAAAATCACTGTAACGGATGTATTAGTATCTCGAGGCGATACTGTTAGCCTCAATATTTTTTTACATTTTCGTTGAACAAACATTTTTTCATTCCATATTTCAAAAATTCATGCCAAAGCCTATATTTTTACGTCGAACGCGTTTTAGCAGTTTTGATATTTGAAATATTCAGCTCTTTTTGGGAGTGCAAAATTTGCAAAACATAACTGTTATACTCTCCTTTATTTTACTTTTTATGAACATTAATAAAATACTTGTATCGATTTGAAATGTTTAAATAAATTAAAGCAAAAAAAGAAGTATAAATGTTCGTTTGTACAAAAATTAAATACTAAATTTTGAAGGAATATAAAGACTATATATAGTCTAAATTATCTTATCTGCTTAAAACTCTTCTGATTTACATTCGAAATTGAAATGAACTATTAAAACATTTTCGAATGATATTTGAAATGAAATGAAAAAAAAAAAAAAAAAAAAAAGTACATATATTTCATTTAATTAACCCCGAACTGTCTCGCCAAAATGATCATCGCTTTCACGCAAAATAATACTTTAAAAAGCACATTTCATTGATAGCCAATGAGCGTGGACATAAATTAAATTATCAGTCCGCAAAAGCAACAAGAATTAGTACTGTAAACGCAATGGGTAATGAAATAATGCGATCGAGTCGACAGAGCTGTCGCCCTTTTATCGTATTTCGTCCGAACGAGATCGACGCCTCGTGCATCATAAATATGTCTAATATATCGTTCGGTTTATTTGTACGCGTAACCCATCCGTCACCGGAGCTATACGTATCGGTCAACCCGTCGGACGAATATATCAGCGTCATTTACATATTTGATTGTGTCGGGGCAGTCCCGTGGATTCGTACGCAGTGACTGTCGATTTACGCGCATGTAAATCCGAAAGATGGCGAGTTTTATCGCCGCGTGCGATAAGGAAGTCAAATTCAATTGTCGTTAATTCTTCGAGATTTCGTTTTAATAAGGGGGCGTCGCTTTAGCGACGTAATTCAAATTTAATTATTGCCAATTGAAATTCAAATTCACGTTGTGTTTCAATAACTTTAATGATTTTTGTTCGACCAAATATATATTAATTTTTGAGGCAAGTATTTTTCATAAAGTTTTCATTTCGTATAGTGTTCAAGTTTGAAATGTATAATTTACATATTTTACACTTTTACAAGTATTACATTATTTTATGTATTTTTTCATTTCATTTTTTGCCCCTGCAATAACTTGAAATTATTAATTCAATTTCATCGTCAGATTAATGTTGAATTAATGGTTTCTTTTGCTAGAAAAGCAAAATAGTTATAGTAAAAAAATCATCTTTTAAAATAAAGCGAAAGTACCAATAAATTGTGCCAAATTTCATTGCAATAAGTGAGAGTCCCCGCGCTGCAATTTGTATGCAATTATTCACCACGCCACTGCAGTTGTATAATTGCAAAAAGTAGTCGTAAAACAATAACGGGCGCAATTCGGTAACGAAATAATTAACCAAGCGTTGATCGCGATACGCAATTAAGGTTGATTAGATGAAAATATGCCCGCGTCCGAATCCAGTCACGGACGCTGACTCTGACATGATTTATCAGCGTTTATTTGCAATCTGCCAAAAATGACGCGCGCGCGCGCAAGAAAAAAGTTACGCTTAATTCCTGCCATTGACAGCCGATTAATTATCCAATTACAAAGCACTCGTCACCGGTGCTCGCGCATATTGTTTCGTTTCGCGTACGAGCCCTCGATATTGATTGGATCTTATCTTGAATTTTGGCCCTGCGTCGACTAGCCAAAGCAAAACACATTACTTTCATCGAGATTTGGAGCATCAAAATAAATTTAATCAAATGCAACTTTTCACTAAGACTGATTGATGTGATCTCGACTCGTCTTATATAATAAAACGTAATCGGATCTAATTACTCAAGATAAAATCTAATCTCGCTTGTTTTCATCAAACCGAAAATGTTAGCTAAATTTCATTTACCAAACTTTAGCTAATCTTTTGAATTTCACGTCCTGCATTCCGGAAGTTTGTTCAAGCTTCTTATTTGAATTAATATTTTTTTCGATGATTTAAACTTCGGTGTTCTTGTCAAAGAATTTAATCTTTCAGGTTTATTATCATTCATTCGCCGTATTTAATTCAAATGAAATTTGCAATTCATATTTGAGATTTATATATGGGTATTTATGCAAAATTGTTTCAAGTTACATCGTTATTAAATGTTTATAATTTTTCAATATAAAAATATTTATTAATTATAAAAGAAATGTATATTAATAAGTAATTAAATTTATTATTAACCAATAATTGTTTATATGTATACACTTTTAAATTTATCACGCACAGAACTACTTTAACGCGTGTCCCAATCAATAATGCAATATAATATTTAAATAACGCATCTTTCGGTGGGGGGGAAAAAAAAATCGAACGACTTTTTTTTGCATAATAATACTCGTCTGCGTTGGCGTAAGCGAAAAATTGTCGCCGCCCTTCCCTACTAATTTTCATTCAAATCGTATGTAATTAAATGAATATGGGGTATGCCAAAATCCGTGAATATGCGCTTCTTTTCATGTGGCGAGGCGCAAATTCTATAAAATCCCTCAAACCATATTTTTGCGATGTACGTCTCCTCGGCGTTCTTCTTCCCTTTCTCCACGCTCGACCGTAATGTAGTTTCTACATTAACCCACACGAGCTAAACGAAAAATTACTGAGCGTCTCTTTTTCGCAATACTTCAGCGATGCAGACATTTTTCCCGCAACACCCGTCGCTGTTCTTCATCGCTGATAACGCGCAGAATTACTTTTTCCTGATTGAACGAGACTCGCGAACCCCCATAAATAATTAAGACCTCGCGGAATGATGGGAAATTGAATTACACGGCGAATGAGATGAAAGACATTATTTTAATTATATGTAAAAATGTTGTACGAAGAATTTATGTACTTTCTGCGTATGATTTATATAAATGTTACATCTTTTTATTACAAATCACGTACATATATTGCAATATGTATGTTGTTTAATTAAAAAATATCTGCCATTTTTATTAATTCTTTGAACATTTTACTGTAGATATTTTCTTCGATCATTTTTTTATTTTATTCATATTTTTTTGCACGCTTTATTGAAATCCATTTTAAATTTCCTTCCTATTTTCACAAATTTTTAAAATATTCCCTCCAGTTTATATATTACTTGGAATCGTTTCATTTTTATACATTAATAAAAAAAAGAGATACAAGCGTCAAAAAATCAACAATATCCTGCACAAATACGCGCAAGATTTTATGCATCGATTTATACAAAAATATAGCATAAATATGGCGTGTATACGGAATAAAATGTTTATTCCTTTGTAAGTTGATTATTCAGAATACGTTTTATTTATTGACAGATGCCTTTTCTTGGCGTCGCGACTATAACGAATCCTGTCTCACGGTATTTGCAAGTCAAATGGAAACTCGAGAAACTTATCGGCGTGTCCGTGCGCGACGGTGTCGTTGCGCGAAAAAATTTTCGGCTCTAAGCTTACATTTTCACGGCGTTACACACCTTTTAGACAAAAAGGAACGTTGCCCGTTTCGATGGAACTTGACATTTGAATAATTCATTAGCCGCGAACAAAAATTCAATTTACAAGATTTTAAATAAGAAGCGTGCATGTATTGAAAAGGCGCCGCGGGAAGACAAATTAAAACCTCGGGCCAATTAAACATCGTCGCTTTCGAAATGTATCAGAAAAAGGCGTCAGACGGGGGAAAAAAGCGAAAATTCGTTCATAAACTTCGACGGATTGGGCAATTGATCGAACTTAGAAGTAGCATGTGTTTGAAAACGGCTGACATTTTTTTTTTTTTTTACAAGTTTCCTTCGTCCTTGTCGACATTCTCTTTTCGCGTAGCCTTGTTCCTTTTAAATGGGAAAAAGTCGAGGGCAAAAATTTAACAGCCTTGTCGCGTTTGCGTAGTTTAAAAAGGATTTGCCAGTGTTCTAAACAGCGACCTTAGTAAAAATTGACAAACTCACTACTGGCATAATACTGGTACTTCTACATGTGAAGCAAATTCCGAAAAGTTTGCTATTTTCAACCACCATTGATCTGCCATATTGTGGATCACGAAACCAACTATATTATTATAATTCGATAACTGAAAACATTTTTCTCGGCGCGGTGGAATCGGTACGCGCTTCCTCTCAAATTTCATATCCCCCAATATTTACATTGGACTGACAAGCCCAACAATTATCATCCCTCGATCGAAACAACAAATCGAATAGCTGACAGTGCAAACTGGCCGGACAAAAAGCACGGGCCAATCATCCGGCTAACGAACGTGTGGTTAAATTCAGTAGAAATTGATTTGAATCGTGCATCAAAATCTGTCATTGGAAGCGGCCGGAGGTAAAGCCCTTGGCCTCGGATGAGCCATCATTCGAAGGGGCTTTCACCGGATTCTCTTGACTACGCGAAGTTTAACTAAGCCGGCGCCGGTGCGGCCGCTTGATTTATAGGTCTGCCGTGGTCCGCGAAACCGAAAGGCGGTCATACCCGCCCTCCCCGTTCTTCCTCCTCTTCTTTTGCCCTCGCCCTCAAACTTCTCCCTTCGTTATCTCCGTAACACTCGATAAATCTTGCTTCCTTTTTTTTCCACGTTTTCTTCCTTTTTTTACCCCCCTCCCACCCGTCCTTCTTTCTTCCTTCGGCCGAGGTGGAAACGCAGCCCTCGCAGGAGGATCCGGCTGGACTTTCGAGAGGTCTTTATTGGACGGGGCCGGCTAGATCCAGCGATACGCCGGCGCAACGCCATGGGGCATCCGAAGAAAGCCCGAGACCAGGCCTCGTAAAAACTTTGACAACGAAAAAGCGAGCCGAACGCTCGGCGCTCTCGTTCTCGCGAGCTTTGCGGCCCCGGCCTCTATCTCGGTGCAATCATCGGCCCCGCCAGATTCCGCTCGATACCGGACAAAAGGCTTCGACGCTTTTATTAATAAAGACGTTTCCTGCGTCAGCGAATTTGAATATCACGGGGGGGGGGGTGGGGGCGTTGCGCCCAGATAGCCAACTGTTGATACGCGCGCGCGTCTCTGCCCCGCTTATCGGGTAGCCGTTTTCGCTTCATCAAAAATTTCACCCACGGCGTACCCTGTTCGAGGTCCAGCTGGCAAATTTCGTTAAAGTTAATTTATGGTGGCGGGTTGAATTTCTTTACTTCCCCAATCCCCCTTTCCTTTTTTAGTTTAGGCCGTTCGTCATTCGTTATTTGCACTTTGTCGTTTGATATAGAATTATGGTACTTTTAAAAAAAGTGCATTGAAAAAAATAGTGTAATAAAAATTGCTATATCTTCTGGCGTTGGAGCGATATTGTACACAGTGTCTGTTATTTTACTATACTATTGTAGTAAAATTTTATGCATGACGTAGTAAGATTATGTAGTCAGTATGGTAATAATTACCATAAATCGTGGCAACTTTACATGATCATATAAAATTTTTTAGTATGTCATACATAAAATTTTACTGCAATGGTATGGTAAGATAGAAAATACTGTAGACAATATCTCTATAACGCCAGAAGATATATACGCAGAAATAAGTTGGAACAAAAATTACTATACTGTGTATCAACATTGACGTAAAACATATTGGTGAGATCTATTTTTTTTTTTTTTTTTTTTTTTTTTTGAAAAGTTGACAGTTGAAAGTATACAAGATTTATACAATTTATTAGTGTCTAGTATAGTAAACATTGAAGAAAGTTTACGAATACTTTGAACTTGCCAAGTAATAATAATTTATGGAACGATTTTACGTCAGTGTTGTTATAAGGTATAGTAAATTTTGCTCCAATTTTTTTCTGCGTATAGTAATATTTATTTTAACTATTATCTCAGTGTGGGAGGAACGATGTTTGTAATATTCAGAAGATTTGTTAGCCGTTTAATAATGCCGCGTTTAATGATAACAGGTGTTTGGTATTCGAACGAGAATTGACTTAGGTGAACATAAAATATGAAAATTGTAACTGATGTATGATTCGGACGCGTACATTTAGTTGTACTCGCGTAAATGCAGTGCATATTGATTATTAGGTAGAGCAAAGCTCTTAACAAGACGAGGAATTATCAAAATGTTTTGAAGCCTGAAATGAGCGAAATTAATATTTCTTTGCAATTTGATAATGTATAATTCGTGATTGGTAGTAACGCAATATTGTATTACGTGAAACGTTAGAAAAACTTCGTGCACTGAACTTTCATGTTATTCAGTAATATTACGTATGAAATACTCAGTCCCGTTGCCAGCCGGACATATAATATATATATATGTATAGCTTGAAGAACGGTTTTTAATAGAATATATGAATGATATTGTACACTAGAAAAAGTTGATAGACAATGAATCAATTCCGAGTTTAAATATTTTACTGGGAAATAAAGTAGCAGAGGAATATTTATAAATTCGAATAATCAATTTAAAAAGTACCGAATTCTCCACCGCGTTCTAATGTTAAAAACGTCAAAATACGACACTGAAATTATTTACATAAAAGAACAATTTGTATACCGCAATATTCATCGTTACTCTCTAAAACGAGCGTTGCCTGTAACTTGAAAAAACTACGTTAATCACGGGGTATAAACCGCCGCGAACGTAAACAGCGAATAATAACAATAAAAAGGGAACGCACTTTACGCGCTTATAAATTCAAAACAACCGTATAAAAATCGGAGTAATTACGACTGAATAGGAACTAATACGCGCGCCACTAAACGAACGTCACGCACCGTTTCATGGTCGTTTGATGGATTTTTTCGTCAGCCAACGAACATTCCCGTAGGAAATATTTTACAGGCCCAGTACTGGTACGATACTGTTACAATTACTGGTAATTTTTATTCCCAGTACAGTGACAAAATCGTGCCAGTAATGGAGAGAGAACTTTGGACCAGATCCGTATAACTAAAGGTACCAGGTATGTACCTATACACTGCCAATAATTATCCAACATTGATTTTGTATTAAACAATGGGCCAGAATTGGGCCCGTAGATCCACTCTGGCAACTTCCTATATGGATCCTTTTTCATTTTCAGTTTCAATGTCCCCGACAAAAGGTCCGCTTTTGGTTTCTTTGTTTATTTTATCGTATGTTATCTCGGATCGCGGAATCTTACGCGCAGCATCGCTAATTTCACTCGAGGCGCTTGGCGCAAAAGCCGCACTGTGCATCCGCGTAATTATAGTAACGCGGGGCGTATTCTGAAAGCGATAAGACCGGCGTTGTAAGGTGCACGAGTCTGAATAGGAGAAGCAGACTGGAAATGTCTCGAGGATACACGCCGGCGAATAAAAAAATTCGCGAAATGATTGAAAAGCAAATTTATTTTTTGTTTCGCATTTTTCGGATGCGACTAGAATAGACAGAGAGAGGGACAGAGCCAGTCGGCTTGGAGCAAATAAACGCACGTCACCGCAAGAAACGTTCTCGTCGCGAAATAAATTCGCAATGCTTTTTATCTATTCGTTTTGATTTAATTTATCCGTTTTCTAGCTTCCCTTCTGCGTTAAACAATTTTATTCCACATTTGTCGTCCGACTATTTTCGTTCTTCCTCCCCCCTCCCCCCGTTTCTTTTTGCATTTTGACGGGTTGATTGAAATTGTTTTTTAATCTAAAGTTTTTTAGTTAAAGAATGTATTGTGTTATTGATTTGATTGTAACAGTGAATTTGAACAAATTTATTAACAGTTGCTACTATATATATTTTACTCTTTGTCATATACAGTTAATGGTTGCTCAAAATTGAAATTTTCCGTTTCAACACGGAGAGAGAAAATTAATAAAATTTACTAACATTCTTAGTAAACTGGTTATATATTTGCAAAAATTGGAAAATTACTATCTTAAGTTAGTAAAACATATCAATTTATTGACAATTCTTAGAAAATGCTGATATTTTTCACTAATTTAAAATAGTAATTTTTCAGTTTTTGCAAATATATGACTGGTTTATCAACAGTGTCAGTAATTTTTATTAATCTTTTCTCTCCGTTGAGAAACATTAAATACGACAAATATGACTACATTTCACGTCGTCTACAAAGTGTGCTACCCTATAAAGTATGGTAATTTCCATAACGAATCCTTTTTTTCGTGCAATCATCAAAACTAAGCGAAATTATGCGCGAACAACCGTCCGGCCACCAAACGAGCCCAAAAATCCACACGAATCCGTAACACGAAGCGAAAAGCTCGTGTCGAAATTGTAAAAATCCACGCTCACTTATTCCGCGCAACTTTATTACACACGAAAAAAACCTATCAGCATGGAACACGCGTACACTCGCACGGGACAAGAAAAACGAGCATGCATATTCAAAGCACTTTTTTGCCGCGACAAAATTATCGCCGACACAACGAATAGTAATCGCGGGGCGATGTCGAACAGCCGGATCGACATGGAACCGCGCGTTTCGTCGTCGCAATCGTCGCAGATTCCGGAGCGGGGCGATCCCGCTCGCCGGGCGAAAAGTTATTTTGCGCGGCGGCATAAAATATGCCCGCGGCGTCGAATAAAAAAAAAAGAAATATATATATGCCGTCGAAATGCGTAGCACGATGTAGCCGGTATCTTAACAACGCGTACCGGGAGATAAAGCTGCGCCGCTGGTTCCCCGAGCCGTTATCGGTCGGCGCGGAGAAGGCTCGCGGAGCCGTTCGTTTTCGTTCGCACGTAATTGGCCACGGCGACGACAATAATTTCGTCCCGTCGATTGATATGCGTGTCTCGGGGTGGGGTGGGGGGGGGGGCGCACGATAACGCCCCGGTGCCCGCACGATAAAGTGAAACATCGGATATCGGAGGCGCGTAAATTCGTGAGGGGCCCCGTAAGACGCCACTCGGAGATTGGCTCCGTTCGCGAAATGAC
This sequence comes from Leptoteleia sp. ZL-2020, assembly GCA_022817305.1. Lineage (NCBI taxonomy): Eukaryota > Metazoa > Arthropoda > Insecta > Hymenoptera > Scelionidae > Leptoteleia > Leptoteleia sp. ZL-2020. Next base: position 11,796 of record JABFPN010001542.1, on the reverse strand, counting down.
ACCGTCGCTTAATCAACAGATTGGACCGATCTTGAGGGCCCCGGTTACGTCGGGACGACCTAATTGAACGGGCCCGAAAACAGATAACGCCGGCGAAATATCACCGGCCGGACTCCGGTTTGTTTGCCACGCGCGATAACCGGCGTCCCCGCGCCAATATATCAACCGTTACGGAACACGTATGTTCAATTTATATTATGATTACGTTATGGGCGCGAGTTCTCGCGTGTTATTCGTGTAATTTATGTCGTTCGGTTATTGTATTGGAAAGTAAGCGATGGCTCGATTATGATGGTGATATTTTAACCTCGTTTTTTTTTCTGTTATTTTTTTTTTTCATTGTTTCTGCTGGATATTCCCGGTAAAAGAATGGTCAATGAAGAAAAGGGGTGCTGAGATTTGTAATCTTCGGCGAGGAACTGGAACCTTGAGGAATCTGAACGACAATTTTAAGATAGCAAAACGATTGGATGGGATTTATGCGTGACACTTTGTGGTCGTGTAAGAATTAATTTTACAGTGAATTGAATTTATTGTTTGGGCAGGGAAAGCTCAAATTTCTTAATATTTTAGGAGTGTCCCTGATGTTCTACTTTTTTTTTTTTTAACTTTTTAACATTAATTCTAGAAGAATGATAATGTAAATTTTTTTGGAAAACCTTAACAAATGGATGTTTTAACTTGATATAAAACTAAACCATATTTTTAATTAGTTTCTAAACAATAAATGATATTAAACAATTACATACTTTAAAGGTTCATTTCTACGGTTGACGTTTATAAAAGACCGTGATTAAAACTTCTATACAATATACAATATCCTTTTAAACTATTGGAAATAAAACTTAATAAAAATCCCTTTTTTCTTCACTATTCGTACAAATTTCGCCGTAAGATACTCGAGCGGTTAAAAATCTTGGCTAAAATTTTCCTCGCGTAAAAAGAAAGAAAAAAAAAGATTGAACGAATATGGACAAAGGTGCACGTCGAAAAAGGGAAATAAATGAAATGTACATTTTAAGCCATCGCCCATTACGTGCCCGGGCTCTTGACGATAATTATTCCCATTTATCCAAAGGATTCGAGACCGATTCCCGAATGCATTAAAGAAAAGCAAAATGAAAAACAAGACATTGTTTTCTTGTCAAATCGCCATCGTTAATCCTCGTACTTTATTCGTCGGACCTTTTTCCATTACGACCGTTCCCGTTTAATCTCGCGCAGACCATATTAATTAAAATTATAATTCCGATCGCTCACCGAGGGAGGCGACCGTTCCTCCTCTAATGACAAAAAAGCCCCGCTCGCCGGGCCTGTTATTTCGTTAAGTCTCGTGTCTCAGTGGTTAAAAAAGCCGCGCGTTCGAGGCGACGCGGCGCTCCGCGCATTACCATAGTACGTCTTAAGGGTCGCGCGGAATCGTTTTTACGCCACATTAGCTTCGACGGGTAATTTTCTGCAGGCTCGGCAAAGATACTTCTTTTTCCCCGCCGCTGACTTTTCTAACTTGCTTAAGTGGATCCGGATACGTACGTGGGGGCGCGTGGAACAGGTACGGGGGAATTGCTCGGTTTATGCCCTTCGGGGACAAAGGCGGGCCAATCCAATTTTATTTTACAGCAAAACTTTCCGCCAAATTAAATGCATTAGTCGAATAACGAAGAATAAGTGACGGCTTTTCACTTTTTCTTGCCTTTTCCCAAGGTTTTCCCACTCTGGTTCATCGATTTGTTTTTCTACGAATCATTCAAAATTGCGCATTTCCCAATCTCCCTCTCACGACACCTTTCTAGCTTAGGGTACAACTTTTACTAGAAGAGAAACGTCGTTTGGATAATTCGATTCCTAAATTATCGAACGTTATGTAAACAGTTTGAACTTGTTGCATTATTCGAACATGTTCAAACTGTTCATGAACTATAATTAAGTACTAAACTGAGAAAAAAGTTAGGATAAAAATTATTATACTATACCTAAAAATGGGGACAAATGACATCTTCTTGTGTTGGTTAATATACAGTTTAAAAGAGGTTACAAGAGAAATGAACATTTTTATTATACTGTATGAGAATTTAACTTGTACAATACTATTAAACTCTTTTAAAATCTATTTTAAGTATGGCAAAAATTGTAATTTGTCCCCATTTTTACATACAGTATAATAATTTTTATCCCAACTTTTTTCTCAGTGCACTGATAAGCCTAACAATACTCACTTATCAATTTAATTAATGATTACCGCATGACTTTTAACATTAACAGCAAAATTAATTACGCAAACGGCCCTAACGTATATCCTCTTCGCGCATACTCGAACCATAAATATTAATACAACGATAAAAACAAAATAAGGTCAAAAATAATCGAAAATAATTGAAAGGTCGACATTTTTTTGTCATTTTCCATAATCAAATAATCATTTCGCGGGGTTGGACGACGCGCGCGACGAGTAATTAATGTAATTGACACTTACTTGATTTCAATCTCAGTTCGTATAATTGCGAGAGATTGAAAGTCGAGATGATAAAAGAGTTCTTGAACTCGGGGTCCGGCTACTTGTCGTGTGTGCATGCACACGCGGACGAGTACGTCTGACGCGTCGCTACGTACTATCGAGAGTGATACACGAATATCCTTTTAGCGATATAATGTTTTGCCGTGTCGCGATACGTGCACGCATGAAAACTCGCGGTCGCCACGCAACTTCTCGTTCTCTTCTGGCGCATCCGTTGGACAGCTGTACGCGTTCGCCGAGGAAAATCCCTGGGTGGTACTTTTCGCGGAACCGTCTGTGATTATCTGCCGCCGATGTTCAATTCGGATGCCAGATAGAGAGTGAGAGAGGCCACGAGAGAGAGGGAGAAAGGTTTTGTAGAATTTGCCGGACTTTGATCATTCGATGCTTGTAATTAATTACGAGCACAGTTTAGTTTCGAACACGCTGAAACCGTTGCATTTAATTTCGCGAATAATTTTCCTCCTTTTATGCTCCCAGATGTAGGCAAAGAAAGATCGGGGGCAAATAATTGTGGTACTTCAGACGGCACTTTTGATGTTTTTAAATTAAAAAAAAAAAAAAGATGGTTATATTATGAGTAACATATTAATAATTGAAAGGTTTTTTGCCATCAAGATTCGAGCTCGTTTAGTTAATTAAAAATATCTTTTGTGTGTCCAGCGCTATTGTATATGCCGGTGATTAAAATTAAAGTTTTTTAAGGATTTATTTTTCTCATGCCGAGTGCATTCGTTTATACCAGTTATATGCATTATAGATTTTATGTAGTTTTTTATACCATAACAATGCCTCGGCATTGTCGTTGTACTTTACTCAATATTGTTATTTAAGTTTTCAATTAAATCAAACTGAATTAAAATTAATTTTACTTAAAAGTAATTTAAAAATTTTTCCCCGTTATCTGGGATTTATTATTAAATTCAGAATACCGTTTTGGAAGTTTTATTAATTATTAATAAAATCTAAATAAAATTACATTTTTCATTGTTAATGGACAGAGAAGCTTTTTTATCTGAAGTGCTGCTTTCAAATGTTGAAACGAGCCAATTAAATTATTTATATTATTCATTTTTATCCCGAGGCAGTTTCCAATTTATGTTAATGTATTTCAATTTAAATTATATTACGTAATGTTAATTACATATATTTGAATTTTTTTGTACTTTGTAATTAATTTATATTTTTTATACATTTAGTCATCTTTATTCATAATTATTCATTGTGCTCGAGTCGGATAAATTCATGTATTCTTTGTTAAAAATATGGCGTCTTGGTCGTTTTAATGATATTAATAGGGATATAATAAATTTTACCATACTGTTCATTAAAAAGTTTGATCAATCCTCCAATCTTTAGAGCATTCACTTATTAAACTGCCACGTAAACATGTTGCATATCAGGGTTAAAAATATACACTCAGAGAAAAATGTAATACACAGCAAACTAAAAATATTTTAGTTTGTTTTTTTGACAAATATAGCATAGTTCAGTTAATATAACAATAATTATTGTGTACTCACTTGTAAATTAAGCAGGCCCTCAACGTTCCAATCGACACAAAAAAACACACTGACCGCTTTGTTTAAATACGTTGAATTAAATACATTTTTGTCGACGATCTTGAACGCAATTTTATGTTTTGTCCGTTCGATGTCGCTATTCACCAGTGGATGGACAAAAAAAAAAATGGAATTACTATTTTTAATAAACTAATTTAATAAATTTTATTCAATTAGTTTGCCATATAATGATATTTTGCAAGTATAATGCCAAACTAGTAAACTTTTTATTAAAAATTAATATTTTTTTCTCTCCGTGTACTTTTCACTGATAATTTTACAATGATGATAAAATTTGCAAAAATTATTACTGAACTCTTCTTAGTGGAATATTTTCATTCATTAAACATTCATTCTTAACAAATCAATTTCTTAAAACTTTACCTTGTATATTAATTTATAACTTTTTATACGTTATTATAAACTATATATTTTAAACCAAAAAAAAATAGAAATTGCAATTTTTTAAATTTACTGTGAAGTGGAAGAAGAAATGGTACAAATTTGCAATCTTTATTAAGAAAATGAAACCAAAAGGAATATTAATTAAAAGGAAATTAAAGAAAAATCTTTATTTACGATTGACTTTTTTTTAATGAAAATTGCATAGTTCGATTTGATCTTTTTTTCTACCGCTGTACATTTTTCGGATTCCCCCGCATCATTTTCCGTTTCTTTCCCGTGCCATGTATGAAATAAAAAATAAATAAATTTACCGTTCACCTCTTTCGCCGAGCGTTTTAATTTTTCGAACGCGATTTGCCTTTAGTGTCTCGCAGTGCAGCCTACCGTGAAACAGATAAGAAAAGTCAGCCCGGGGAAATCTCACGACCTCGCAGCTCGCGCGAGGTTGACGTTTTCCCAGGGAAATTATTCGGGCGGATTGGCTTGATTAAGCAGAAATGTGATATTCTGATGTTTCAGCGGCAACAAATTGGTCAGCTGGCTGAGCGTTGTTGGTACCGCGGCTCTGGGACTGCAAATGAAAATGGAGTACATCGCGCTCGCAATCAACCAAGACTGTCGACGCGATGATGACGCGTGATTGCCAGAGCTTATGCAGTCGGCGCTTTACTATATTTGCCTTTACACATAAAGATTCAAACGACGAGACTGAGGTTTCGCTTTTGGCAGTGGAGAGTCCCGCCCCTTTCCCACCGATACTGGAGTTTGATAAAAACCAATATTTTTAATGCGATGGTAAAGCGCCTGGCGACTGCAAGGTAACGACTTCTATTCCTTGGTAACGCCAATTTAGTCTAATACTTTTTTAAAATAGTATATCATATTACAAGTAGTTTCTCCTCGGTGTACTGATAAGTACACTATAGTATAATTTTTATACACTGTTTAAACTTTCTTTTTAAATTAAATAGAATATTTGATGATTTTAAACATATTAAAATATTAAATTACTTTAAATGGATTTTTCATTGAATGTTTTGTGAATTTAAGACCAACTTATAATTGAACAAATTAAACTAATTTCCTTTCAATGAAATACAGCAATAATTAGAATGTTTTATTTTTATGATATGCTGTTATGTATTGTGCTTATTATGTTACTTTTCGTTTAATATTTGTAAAAATAAACAAGGCTGGCAACTGCACGAATAGTTCTGTTTATAATAAATGGAGCGTCTGTTCAATGTGAATAGACATCCTATTGCATGTTTTAGAGTGTAATTATTAGCCATCAACTTATTATTATATGTTAAAATAAACATTCTAGAGGATAAATTAAATTATGAACTTAAAGTCAAAAGAAAAAAAAGTTACAAATTAACAAGTTTAAATTATCTTTATTTAATATTTTTATAAAATGTATTAATTTAAATGTTATATTACTCGATTACATTATAAAAACTATTATTGAGTTATTAATTTTGGTGTTAAAGTAGAATTTAGGAGTTAATTGAAAGCTCATCTCAATCTCTAAGCTGACTTATATAAAACATCAGCTATTAAATAATTAATTTTAAATTCACACCTAATGTTTAAACTAATCCCTATTGCTTCCATTTTGTCGAGGATTCTAAGAAATATTTTGATTTTAAATTCAACATCTTCAAATTTATAATTTGTATAATGAATCCAAGTAAATAAATCGTATAAAAGTTGGCACTTTACCTCAAACGTATCAACATAATTAAACATATAATCAATATAAATTTAAATATATAATAAAACCTAAAACAAATCTAAAAACCAATTCAAAATCATTTACATATGCACGATTCTACAATCATATCGTCGTATGTTTTTTGAACTATATTATTATTTTGGTCCACATAAATGATGTCGATTGGTGAAAGTTCATCTGGTGCACATTGTGGTGTTAAGTTTGATTGTGTAATACTATACAATGCCAGGAACATTGCATGATTTGTGATCTTTCCTTGCAGCGGAAAACTGCACTTCCTAATACAATAGTTCGCTCTATACTGCCTAGGCATTATAATACTTTTAAGCTGGAAGATGGTATTGATGTCCACCCACCAAGTTTTCAGTGTACAACTTTCAGCTGTAAATTCTCTGAAGACTGGTTCTGTGAGTTCCCTTCCTGCGTTCCTGAACTTTTTTGCAGTAGTCACTATCTCGGGTGCCTGTAACAATATGGTATGTAAAAGAAAGAGTAAAAGAATTTATTTATGCAATGTACTTTCAATTAATTTTTTTTCTTATACGTATTATATTTTTGTTTCAGAACTCTTGGATCTTACCTTGACTTTGACGTCTGCATCATAGTAAGCGACTAGAAAAGGCCTCTCCGCAAGTCTACTTTTTATACCAGAAATGCCAAGTTCTTCTTCTTCCTCTGCGATATTCAAACAATCAATCTTTGCAGAAACGTATATATAAACCAAACTTGTTTGTTTAATATTCCTGGTGAAAAGTTTGCTGACATTGATGACCATCCAGCCGTAATCTAGATGAGTCCAAATGTATTCACTTAATGTTAGTATTTCATCTTTAATATAGCAATAAGTGATAATTTTGTATATTTGTTTTTGAATATTTATCGGTTTCCGGAACAATCTTAATTCTGCACCAATTAGATTTTCAACTTTTGCTACAGAGGATAAATTGAAACCTAACACTAGATCATGTTGTGTTTGGTTCAGCGGAGATTTCTTCACTCCGTACGTGGATATATAATTACTGTTTCGAATTGTCAATTTGTGCTGATGTTGTGTTGATAGCATCTTCCAATGATCTTCGGGGTCCACCTCGTAAAATTTTTTTTTCTTTTTGTACATTTCTATAAGAAATTGACTCTCCGACTTGGCAATCTGTTTTCGATAATATTGTGATCCAAATTTTTTTCTTGGCACCTCCATTTCTGAATTTGAAAAACTAGAGTAGTCCGCGGTTAACACTCCCGCGAGTAATAAAAACAATGAGGCATAAAGTGCAAAATTCATTTTTGATTAAATTTTAATATCAATTTTTCTAAAAGCTTCTGTATGAGATATTGCGATAGTTATGTATTTGATTGAACTGCTCGTGGAATTTCTGTTGATATTAAGTGGTCTTTAAAACCAGCGATATGTTTTAGTTCATGTTTTGATTAGGATTCGATAATACCAATGTCCGAAAGAAAACAAATATATACGATAATTTTAAGGACAAGAATCTGTACCTTTAATGACAGTAATTTGAATTTATCTAGAGTAATTGGTTTTTAGTTAAATTTTGAAATGATGTTTAATTGAACAATATAAAAGCTGCAATTATTAACTGTTAATTGCATTAAATATAATAATGTTTTTAATCATGACAAAATTTAAAGTATAATAGTAAAATTCAAACTTAAATTTAATCCCAAAAAATTGAGTTAATTTTAGGGAAGAGTTGATTTTAGATTATACGCTTTTAATTGGATTTTTCAAGTGGTTTTCAAAGCGCAATATCGTGTGTAATGCCAGTAATTGTATTTTCAACGGAGAGTATTGATCATCGTTTTGTTACCGTTCTGTCAGCTCAACTGTTTTCTATTATTACTGCCTATTTGTTTACGAATGGCGTGATTTGTTTCGGTCTTCCTTTCAGCGATTGCTTTGAGGTTTCGGGTCATCACGCTGGCTAGCAAAAATGGTCTAATATTGGCCGTTTTTTATGTTTTCAGTTTTTCTCTCATGCAGTGATATTGACCTATATCCACTTTATGTCGAAACAACTGTTTTTGACCAATTGTTAATTTATTTTTCATTGAAAAGTTACGTTATTGAATATTCGTTGAGTTTTAATATAAAATTTTATTTTTACATTATTTTCAGTAACGTAAAAAGTAATACAAATGTTTGTCGTAGACAAATATTTGATCCTACAATAATTAAATTAAATTATAAATAATGGTTTGCAAAAAAAAATAAATTCATAATGGATAAAAAAATTGAAGTACAAGACTCAAAGATCATAAAGTCATGACTATTGGTTTCTATTACATTTTTGTAGAATTTCTATAGTTATTCACAGAACAAAATCAAATTTATTTTCATAATATTGTTTATCAAATAAAAATGTGACTTTAGTTCATTGATACAGACGGGTTAATGAAATTTGAACAATCAAAATTTCTGAATACTTTAATTTAAATTAAAATCCAAAAGTGAATGAATTTATTACATTCATTTAATTTTTACAAGAAACATTGAATAATTATTAATTTAATTTTCTCGTGTAATTTTCTATCGATAACAGGAAAAAAAAATAAGCATATCATTCAAGAAACACGTTCTTGCATAATGTTGGACGCTACAGAGGATAAAGTTGAACGTTATTTAATAGCATGAAAAACGTTCATTTTTACCACTAAAATTTCATAATATCTCGAATTAGATATACGATTAATATGAAACTTTATCAAATAGCATTTATAAATGTTTTTTATAATTGTAACATTAACCCATATATACTGTAGGAACTAATTTTTTCCAAACCCCTTATTTATCATTTCGTTTTGATTAGTGTTCATTTTCGTTCAATGTTCCCATCTTTGATAGTTCTTGTTTTTCGAACTTAAATAAAAATACACATTCGTACAATTCTGTGTCAAGGAATAAATGGTGGAAACCTTGAACTTCGTAACGAAACTGTAACTTATACGTGAATTAAGAGTAAAAAATGAACATAAACTGATTATCATCAATAAAAAATAATAAATAAAGATAAATGGATAAAATGTAATTACCAATTAATACAGTTTTATTGAGAAATAGACAATAATAAACTATCTAATGAATTATCTAAGCTGACGTTGATGAATAAGTATTAAGAAATATTACTTAATTGTTGTGTATTGATAAGTATGGAGTACTTAAATGACCAATAATTTAATATGGTTTTGCAATGAGTTTATGTAGTTTTGATAATCAAATGACATTTTATATATAATGTTTTGTGATAAAATTTAAATTAACTTTAATTCTCGCTTTAATTGCAGTTAATGAAAATCCATTTTTACATTCCACAACAATGATCTCCAAAAACCGTAAAATTCACCAAACCCTTTTCGCGTATTTTCATATGAAATTTCCTCAGATACAATTATTCTATTCGGCAAGTTAACGAATCATTTGTTAAAAGTAAAAACGGTAGGATTTATTAGAAATAATAATCCGTTTGCATCCGAAATGAAAACTCATAAATTTAATTAAGTTCGAAGGTATGACCAACTGGAGCCAACGCGCACGCACCGGTGCAATAACTTTAATGATACAACATTTTTGCGACAATTTTCCTGATTGCATTATCGTTTTTCAGCTCCCGGCGGCGTCTAATCGGTCGTACTTCTTGGAGTTCCAGATGGGAGAAAATCACGCACGTTTACGACCCGTTACCTCGTGTGGAGTGACTGCCGAAGGAGAGGGCAGATTCGTGCGGGCGCTCTTTGTGTACGCACGACGCGCTGAATCCGGCAAAAAACGTGCGATCGCTTACGAAAATTTGGCTCGCTCATTGAGGTCACTTGGGGACCGCCTTATGCTCGTGGGATAGGACAACAAAAATCACCGTGTACCATGCCTTTTGGTGGCAGTTACCGCTAAAGAAATTTTATTTATCTACGTCCTTCTACGCCGTTGCGAAATCCACTGCGCGTCGGCCATTCGCATTCGTAACTCTGGCGCTCTGACTTCTGTAAAGATGACCATGGAAAACGACAGCAGAAGGTAAGATGGCATTTAACTTGAATACCCGTTGTCACCGATTAATCTTCGCCGATAATTCCGGCTGTTTAGAAGTCGATCAAGGGTAACAGTTTTGAATTTATCGCGGCGGTTATTTTTGAATTTTTTGGCAGTCTTTGAAAAGGAACTTTTGCTACCGATTCAGTAGCGAATGATTGATGTCAATTTCATAGCGCGGTTGCGGAGATAACTTATTGATTATGTTTTGTGAAGAATTGTTAAGAGTCGAGAAGAAAGGTTTTGGTTGTCATTGACCAAAATTGATTAATGATAGCAATTTGTTAATTCAATTTCGGTGCTTGTTATTATTCCAGTATTACCTTTTATGCAAAACATTCGATTAAAATTGATCGATAAAGGCTTTTGGAAATAATTTAGGGGGGGGAAATAATGAATATAAAAATTTTACAATTTTTTTCTTTAATATTTGTTACAGTTTTATTTCGTATAGACAAAATGGTTAAATGTTTTAGATTTAAAAGTGTTTCAATGTACAGACCAACCAAATAACACACTCGGACAGAAATTTCTTTTATAGAGCGCAGAAATAATAAAACTACCATTCCCATGCTTTACGCTAATCTCAGAATTTATTATTATTGTTGCATCATAACAGCAAATTAAAAATTGTAACAATTTGATCGTATACCTTAAAAATCTTAATGTTCTTTTGTGTTAACGTAAATAATTTTTATTATCATAATTGTCATATAATTATCTGATAATTATCATAAAACTGGTAATAATTTTCCTGTTATTCTTCTTATTAGTTTATTTTTACCCACGCAATTGGTGATGTCTCCAAGAAGGAAACACATTTTTCCTGCATTAGAATTTATAACGTAATCACTTTTCGGTATCTTTTGTAATACAATTTCTTTAAATTATTTTAGGAATTACCATTAACATACGGGAAAATTATTAAAACAATTTAGTCGAAATTGAACTCAAATTTGATAAATTTTTTGAACATTCGAATATAACGTCCCATTTATTATATAAAGATATAAATGTTGAACAAAAAAAGAATTAATTTAAATTTTACGTGATAAACGAAAGGAGCTCAGTATTTTCGTTCGAATTCAACGAACGGCATCGAAAATTTCCTCCTCATATCGCAAATACCGGTCGCTTTCCGTAATTGAATTAAAATAAGCCGACAGGTATATTTCGCTTTTGTTACGTTAGTCCGTTACCGGTAACTTTTTGCTACTTCATCGGTGATTCGTTTAAATGGAGCTGTCCAATAAATTGACGTCAATACGTAAGCAAAACAATAAAAAAAAACATCCTCCTGCGTATCGCCAATGTCTTACAAATCCATCATTGAATCAGCAATCGAGTTATTAAAACGAAACCGCGGATCGTCAATCGTAAAGATAAAGTGATTCGAGGGGATTAAGCGTCGTGCGATAAAGCGCCATAAGCACTTTATCTCTATCTTCATCTTTATCTAATTTCCGTCGAAGAAGTGCACTTTTCTTGCGCCCTATGCCTTCTCCCCCCCCCCCCCTTTTCGAACGTAATT
>JABFPN010001541.1:0-28171 GCA_022817305.1 Leptoteleia sp. ZL-2020 | reverse complement strand
TTTTTTTTTTTTTTTTTTTTTTTTTTTTTTTTTTTGACAATACTTCTGCATTCATTTTCCAGTATTTGTTATGAAAAAATTACAACGAATGAAATGATAAAAGAAATATTAAAGAGAACACTATAAAGCTTTTATTTCTTAAATTAAATTATCCGAGAATTGAGATAAAGAAAATGTACGTTTTATTTTGTTTTTCATTCTTAATATTCAGACATTAAACAACCAAAGCGTACTAATATAAGATGTAGATTTTGTCGACGAAAAAAATACATTTATTATAATTTACCAGACGAGACCCTAAAGACCTATAAAGTGACGGAAATTTGGATAAATAAATGCATTGAAGACGTTTTTCGGGTAAGAGGCTTAATTTTATAGACACTAAAATATGAAAGCTGTAATTTTATAGACAATAAAACTTGGAAGCTGCAAGACATATTTTGTTTTATGCTTTAACATTTTATACATGAAATTATAATAAAGCATATAATTTAATTCTCCACAATTTGATATAATTACTGGCAATAATTACTTATAATTAATATAATATAGTATACATTAAAATTGGATTACAATTAAATTTATTTCTGCAGTGCAATTAAAATAGGGGGGGAAATTGAAATGGTGGTGATAATCGAAGGAAGCTCATAAACAAAGAGCATATATTGAAACTGGAGTAGCTTTTATAAGGTTGAAAAAGAACTCGAAGGCATCGTTGGCTTATCAAATCTTTTCCACGATAACGAACGAAGATGTGCGTATGCTCATTCGAAGATATCTTTGCCAACTCTCAAGAGAAGCTCGAGGAATCATTCTCCCGTACAGGATCACCACGTTCTACGAAACAGTCTACAGAGACATTACGTTTAAATGGCAAGCGACTAGACTGCCGTCGAGTTCAGAAAAAGTATCCCGTTTTATCTTTATTTCGGGTCAAATTAAATTTTGCACGCTAATTTTGACCGAAAACTCTTATAACGTAGAGATCAATTTCAACATTTAATCAACATCCGCGGGTACCGTTACTTATTTTAATTGGCTATATTCTAAAGCAAAGAGTGTGTAACGAAATCGAAAGGAAAAATTTAATTTTCACCGCGGAGCTTTTTGCCGTTCTGCCGGAGAGTATAATTGCGAAGGCCGGGTTATTCACAGGGACGGAGAGTGACGCGTCGCGGTTATTTGTCCGCGGGATTTTCGAATCGCGAAATTAAAGAATCGACGCTCCGTCCGTCTCCCTCGCCTCTGGTAACTGTTACTTATAAAACATGAGATGCAAAATACATGATGAACTTTCTTGGCGTAGTTGCATTAAAAGTTTTAAATTGAGTTTTAATGATAATTCGAAGAGACATTGCTTCGCGCCGGCAACTCGATCATAGAATTTTTAAAATTCCCGCGCAGGAACAAATTATATCCAATTTCGCTCTACTTAACTATGTACCATTTTATGCCGAGATAATATACTTAAATTGAAATGTGACGGCACGACGAAGGCACTGTTCAAATGCGTCGGTCTATTTTCTATTTCTTCAAAGGAAAATCGATTTCGGCGAGCAAAGACTGGTGCCTCTCGTTTAACTTTGTTACCGAAAAATTGCACGCCAGTTAAAACAATAAACATGATGTATCGCGAGTTCCGAATAAACACGGACAGGCGTGTTTCTCGAACGTTACCGAAATTACTTGAAATTATAAGTTGTAAACTTTAAAATTTATAGTTAGTTGAATTATTAATCAGTTTTTACGTTAAAAAACATTTTTCACGTGGGTAGTAAATTTTACTATAAATTAATATTCAATTATCTTTAAAAAAGCGTCTTGTGAATACTCAATGTAAATAAAAGTCTTATTTACGTCAGTAAATTTTAAAACGGTATTTTTTTTATTTATGAAATAAAATTTAATCGAGCTGGTGATACCGAAACTTCCACTTTGTGGTATTGATTAATAGAAACGTTTTCTGTGTGCCTTGTTGATTTAAAATTTAAATTTTACAAACTGAAATGTTAAATTAACAGATCATTTTTTATATATTCTAACATTGTAAATAGGAACCTAAATAAAAATGAACGCATATACGATCCATAAATATATGCGAAATAATTGTTGTTATATGTACACGTATACGACAATTATGAAGCATATATGGTAACCATGCATGTCGTAATTTCTTAAACGGCAGGTATTAAATGGTATTAAATTACCTGAACTCGATGAATCCATGGTGCAAGAGTAGGACCATAAAGTCGCCTTGCAGGTCATCCCTTTCGCTAGCCAAAAGCAACACTCCATCCCAGGCTTCTGGTCGGAACTCCAGTTCCAGTTCTATGTGCTTGTACGCAGCTTTTAATGTAGGAAATGCGAGCCATCCTTGTCCAGTGAAACGGGGAGACCGCACCTCCGCGTCTGAAACATAATACGAGCAAGCTCGTGTTATTTCCCGACAAATCACCAAATAATTGAAAAACATTCGCGTATAATGGATGTTGCTATCATTGTCTATGGACGAACATTATAATACGGACCACCTAAGGGCAAGAAAATGAGATTTTATGTAATATCCTGTAGAAATGAAAATATAATAACAAGAAATTGACCGGTTGTACTGTTACATTTTATCATTGTAACATAAATTGTCAGCAACAAAACGTTTGTAAATAGTCATCCTATAATCGAATAGAAAATCTATTTGATTTCAGAGTAAAGAAATGTCTGTTTGCCTCAAGTAGAATTTATCTTAGGTTAAGTCAAACTTGAATGCTTATGTGTATTATTTTTATAATATTTTATTTGTATCAATAAAATAAATTATGTTAAATTGTGATTAAGGTTGGACATGCTTAACTCTGAAAATGAGTCGATTCAACTCGACATTTTTTGCAATGTACAACCATGAAACATACACGATGGTACCATGTTCTTGTTTTGCGTTAACTTCGACCACGCAGAAAGTTCGTTTAATAAATGCATCATTTTGATTTAATCGTTTAATAATGAGATCGAAATTAATCTCCTTCTTAATTGCAAGCCACATCTCAGCAACGGTGCAAGTGACAAGTGGGATAATTGAAATAATCGAAGGGAAATTGGGTGATATTCGTTCGAATTGAATGCTCGACGTTCGAGGTCGCGCGATTTCGTTGGTTATTCAGTTCTTGGCTCGCAAAATCTGCTCGGGCTGGTTTTCACTTTGTTTGGGGGCTTCTTACCCGAATGCTTTTAGCACACGCCTGTACGACGGCCTTTGTACTTCGGCTACTTTAAGAGCATTACTCTTTCTTATTCATTACCCAAGTTCGAAGTTGGAGAAAACAATATCGATTGATTTGCAGGCTGCATTTTCTCTCGCGCTCTTTGAAATCAATGAAGATTATCTGATCTTCGAATGCCTACGCGAGATACTAATTTTGCAACCAATTAGGTTGATCGAGAGCACGATAATATTCTCAAATTAGATTTTAATCTGATTAGATTCTTTAGGAACAACGTAATTAGGGTCGAATGGCAACTACAAAAGCAACCTTTGGCGTGTTCCGCTTTCGGAGGAACGGACTTGCCAAATTACCGTTTGAATAGCCTGCATTACGGTTTAGAGAGCATGCTGTTAAGTAATTAATTGTTTCAACATTTATTAACATTTGTCAGTTGTAAATCGAATAATAATAAATTATCGTTCGCAGCGAACGGCGAAGTGCGTTTCGCGTATTAAAATACTGATTGTAAACATTGCCGAATTGTGAATTATTCTCTTTGTTTTAACGGAATGGTATCGTAAAACAGTCTTTGTTCTGGACTTATGACTAATTAATACACGCAGAAAAAAGTTGGAACAAAAATTAGTCTACTTTACAGTAACATTGACGTAAAACATTTTGTTGTAGTATTTTAATAAATTGACAGTTGAAAGAGTACAAGAAATATATAATTTATTAGTGTTCAGTATAGTAAAAATTGTAACACGTTTATGGTCAGTGTTATTATAAGGTATAGTAATTTTTGTTCATATATATATATATAAAGGTTATGTTTTTCACTATTGTTGTACTAAAATAGAAATATATATAACTGAATGATAAAAGTGCGTTCAACCGACAGCAGATTGCACGAAATGTTTTTTTAACCAGGAAGTAGACAAGCGTCGATCTTTTTGGCAAAGAGAAAGAGACATCGTTAAATTGCGCGCTCATGTAAAATGAGGATGGAGAAAAATGCGAAATACTCCAGGCTTAATATTCATGTGTACGCACATCCTATTCGCGATCCCTTTAATCGAAAACGCGTTGCATTGCAAATACGTCCAATTCTACCAACATCGACATTCATTCATATTTCCATTACCAACTTGTTTCCCCACTCGGCGTCGAAGTTACGTCAATTTAAAATTACGCACAGTTTTGCGTTGAAATCACCGATACAATGAAAATTTGCCAGCAAATGTATCACAATTGATAAACAATTTTTTTGCCTTGCACTTGGTAGCGATTTTTCATACTAACTAAATAATGTTTAATGCTATTTATATATTGATTTAAACCGATTAAATTGGTTAAGGGTACGACTTGATCGTTACTTTGTCACGATTTATCTGGCATTCAAATGTCCGTCGTCTGTTGGCTCTTTTTATTTACTCAGGTCTGAGAGTAATAGACCGAACGACGAAGCCAACAGCGACATCGTCGAATAAGACGTCGCTTTGATGTATTGTGTAGACTAGAAGTTCAAATAGTCGCCGATTATCCGAATTTGAGTTTACCACTGGTGTTCGCAGTTCGAGGGTTAACACGAATTCCGGACGATCGTTTGATTTACATTGTTTTTCCTCGCAATAATAATCAGCGACAAAAGGAATTAATTAATCTTACAGTATTTAAGCGGAATTTCCGGACTTTCGCTTGGAATTTCTTTGGTATTTAACCAACTTTTTTTCCCCGACGCTTATTAGAGTTTTAATTGCAGGGAAAAAATGTTAAATATTCTAAATCATGGCACGACGTTTTTCCACCAAAGAAGCATATTGATATTAGAAAGGCTTTAAAATGTTATCGTACTAAATTGAAATTGGTCGCTTTATAATGTAACGCCAAGGGAAATAAATAAGGTAATGGTAAAACGATGATTTCATTAATTAAAAACAGGGTTTTTTTTTATTAATAAAACCGCAATGAAACATATCGTTAAATAATAATCGATAGCGTCTGTACTAGATGGACGAGGCTGAAAATTTTACACACTTGAAACAATGAGGATAACTTTCATCCCAGCCGGATGAATTTATACTATTGTTTATAACAAAAGCACTTGAAAAAATAACGATATTGATAAAAATTGAAGTGTATTATTGGAGTGATGTAAATTTGATTCAGCATCATGCATGATGCTATATCAGGTTTTTATGTATTTCTTTTATTCTAATTAAACAAACCTAACGATTTATTTAAAAAACAATACAATATAACAATCAATGGGGATCAACTTCAGTTTCGAATTAAGGACACCGTTAAAACTTTAATTTCAGTTAAAGTACCAATTCAAATACCAACCCAGGTTATTTGTAAATTTAAAAATTCCATTTCACAAAATACACTGTATATTTATGCCCCTTGTCCATCTGGATTAACTCGAAATTGAAAGCGCAAAATACCTTAACTTTCGTTACCCATCAATTCTACATTTTACAAGTTGATTAATTGGATTATTTTTCTGCATAATTCAAAGCACAGCTAATATAAATTAATGTCCGTTCAACGACACATCTTTCTCAATATATCATTTTTTTTTTTTTTAAAAAAAGTACCTTGTCGTTATTTAGCGTTATCTTTGACGGCGAACAACAACCCATCTCCTTTTGGAAAAATAATTTATCTTTACCTTTCAAGCGATCATTTGTCAACTAAATGGTGCTCTTAAGGAGGACAAAAACGTCGGACCGAAACAATCATGCAACGGATCAGAATCCGCCGAAACGTTTTCATCCGCCGGGGCGTTTTCATGGCCCCATCAAAGCCGGCGCAGAAGGTAAAAAACATTCACCCTCGTGCCCAGCCGCCTCCATAATTTTATATTAAAATCTATTCGAAAAACCCCGCCCGTCCCGGGCTCACCGTCGGGCTCGCCTTTAATATTTGCCCCGGAGTTATTAAATGCTCGGCGCAACGCCGCAAGTGCGTTTGGTATATTGCGCATAACTCGCCGAAGTTGGCGGAAGGCAAAGCCGATCGGATACGCGGCTTTTCTCGTCTACCCGCGCGTCCTACCCCCTTCATTGATATCATTTCGACCGATTCCACGCTCTTATTTCGTAATATCGGCCACGCGTAAAACGAGGAAATATGACGCCCGCGCGAAAAACATTGGGAATTCCGTGGGCGTGCGGAGCTTATGGTATTCTTGCGATGGTGGTGCGGCGAGGTCAGATCGATCAATGCGAAAGAACGAGCTGCCGAGGTGAGGAAGAGCAGCATCTGCACGGGGCTCGGCGATAAATCAAGCAGTGCAATGGAAAATGTTATCTATCTTCGTCGCGCGGGGCCACCGATTATTAGCTGAAATAAAGTCGACCGAGACGGCAGCTTCGAATTGATATATAGATTAAAGGTGTCGCGGGGTGTTATTCCGGCCGATTCTCGTTACGAAATGGAAGGTCGAGTTTTTACTTATACACTCACAACAAAGAGTAGCAATATTAACCATATGTATAGTCAATTTTTGAGGATACTATAAAATTATAGTTTCAGTTATCTTCCAGTTACATATATATATATATATAATTGTATATTCATATGTGTCATTTTGTAAATAAAAGAATTTCTTACTAAATTAGTTAAAAATTGGTAAATAAACTCATTTATCAGCCACAGCGATTATTTTTTTTTTCCCCCCAGTGTAGGACTTTTTGTCAGCGTAGGATTCTTTCTTGGCCAATAAATGAAAATCTACCACTAGCCGGGAGGGACACTTATCGTGACCCGAACCTGTAAAAGAATTCTAACCTGACGTAAATTTTCTGGTAATGTCAACTCTTCGACGGAATTCCTAATCATTTCGTTCAGAAACCATTGCGGTCTTTCTCTACTGTCAGGATGAAATTTCGTTGAACGTTCTTTTGTTAAAAAGTTTTTTATGATTTTCGACTAAATTAGATAGTTTTTCTTTTTTTTTTCACAGAAAAATGTTGTCGGATGAAGAAGAAAGTATTTTATGTATTTTATTATAAAAATTAAATACATAAACAGATTTGAAATGTATTTAAATAGTGCAGATTTACTTTTATCGCGAATCTTAATAAGGTAATTGAATGTTTAAGATAACAGTAAGTAAATTAGTTTAAATTAATAAGAAAGTTTTACCTTTTCATCCAAGTTACAAGAATAAGCTTGCAAGGAGTATTATAGGATAGCTAATTTATACACTGAGAGAAATTTATGAGTATATTTTACTAAGTTTTTCGTAAAATATACTCATATATTTCTCTCAGTGTATCATTAATGATTAATTTGACTTATAATAATAAACCGAACGGAAATGGGCATAATTAAAAAAGACATAATTGAATAACTTAATTATCATTTGTGTCAACAAAGGTAACGCGAGATTCCAGTACAAAATATTTACGTTTTCCAATAACGAATGTGTTTATAATATTACTTTACTAATATAATTGAAACAGATGACATTTAAATGTTTCAATTTAGTAACTGAATTCATCTTATATTCAAAATTATTATTAGTTTCATTCAGACTACTGCATTCAATGTATTAAATTTGCAATAAATGTGCAATAAAATTGGAAGCATTTCAATAAATCTGTTATTACACTTTATATTTATATTAATTCAACAAAGTTATTTAAAAGATACCCTATCAGAGAAAGTTTAATCAGACCATAAAAGTAAAAATTTCATGGACCTCCGGATAATCTGACTCATCAATGCAGTTTTTCATAAAGCAATGCGTGGCTATTTATACAAGGTATTTCAATAGTTGTTCGAATAATGGATACGTACCCGACGAAATATTTAGTTAATTATAAGGTTTGTTTTTCTGGCGCAATAACGACATTCCCAGCAAAGTTATGCTTTCAGTAGCTATTTTCTCCGCGACATTTTGATATGCAATATTTGACATTCACCGTATATTTAGTACGGTCAACTCGGATTACTTCTATCCCGGGCTGATTCCGACCGCAAAAATAGAAAAGAGCAGAGTTTAACAACACATTGTGCACGCATATTTGCGCAAACCAGAAGAAGGAATTTTATCGAGGTTTAAAACGCAAAGGCAAATATTCAAAATCTCGTTTACATATATTAATGTTTTACTTTAAAACAAAAAATATATAAAACTGATATTACAAAGGCCATTTGCATCCTAAATTGCGTGCCGGATGTAAGAAGAGGGTACGAAAAAAAAAAAAAAATGATATTGAATTTTTAGTAAATGGCGTATAAAAGTTTTATGAATTTTTATAACATCCCCTTTTGCCGCGTATTTCCTTCATCCAATGAAAATTGATGGCGGGATTGATCTCGAAATAAATTCAGTTTGACTGATCTATTTGCGGCTCGATTCTTGATTGATCGCTTCTCCCGGGAACGGGGGAGCGTATATTTATGTAAATAGAGTAGATCAAAAGGCTCTTGGAGTTTCAACTTGCGTTTCCCAAACTGGCTGGTTATCGACACGACTAAACTCCAAATGTGTCTTACAACGCGCACATGCTAATAGCCTGCTCTGCGGGAGATGGATAAGGCCAAAGCCTGCTTACACATTGTGTCTCGAGTGTGGATTTGTTTTGGAATAACAGGATAGCACTGCTCTCTAAATGCTAACTCGGCAAGTCAACGCGCTAAGCCGGGATTAACGGAATAAGTGGTTTGAAATGAAAGTTACGATGTAATTAAAAATATTGCCCCCGTTTCGCCGGAGTCCCCATTTCCCCTGACTTTCGTCAAATTATACCGTTTTGGGCGGTCGTACTTCGGGGAAACTGATGCGACATTTATGGCACATTATGATGCCTATGGAACGGTTTGGCACATTGTTAGGATATTATGCGGCTCTAATCAGGACGATACATGACATTTATGGCGCGTTATATCATACGCAGAGGAATTTCAACATCCTTAAGTCTTAGCTTCGGCTATTTATTATACGATAAATATCAACGATAAAAGATTGCGTAATTTGTTGAGGCATTATTGTGCGCGTATACGGACTATTGTCGGAAATGAATGTGCAATTGTTCATGGAAAACTTGTAATAACGTGGAGGAATTCGACGATTTCAGAGGAATTTAAGTATGCTTTAACTTTGATTACTTTTCCTTTGGGTTTAAATTTAAAAAAAAAATAGAAATGTATAATAAAAAGAATTATTTATGTATTATATTATACATTTAATTGTTCAATCGATTCTATCAATTTCTTAATCTGGTGGACTATTGTAAACAGTGCGTTATAAAAGAAAATAACTTTAATTATCATTACATTATATACAAAGAAACTTGCCCGCAAACTTTACGGCTAACTCCAAGAAAGTGACTCCATAAGCTCTACTTATACGTATTTTTTACACAGCACATTAAACATTTTATTATAAATATATCCGTAATGTTATTGAAAATAAAATTTTAAGCTTCACTAATATACAGTTTCACAATGACTTGTTATAAATATTTTAAAGTGGAATTTATGCGATTATTTATTTATTTTTTTTTCCTATAAATGCACAAAATTTATATTTACTACAGTATATGCATAACAAATTTATTACTTTAAATATTCCCATCGATATAAAAATGTTATCATGTCCAGTTTAAAAGTATTATTCACTTATGATATTAATTAACTACTATTCCACTTTCATAAGAAATATTTTACCAAAATATGTACAGTTCAACAATCTTTGAAATCTATTACATATTTTTCTCAATGAAAACTTAACCGTTTTAATAGACAAGGAAAAGAAAACAAAAACAACGAAAGCAAACGCGGTACATTGAAATAAACTTAATTTAACTATCCCATGCAAGCGAAATTTGTTTCCCTTATCGAACTAATCATAATAACCGGGAATTTAAAATTTAAATTGGCCGATAAAATAATTCCCATCTGTCGGACCGTTCTTTGTAGAACTCACAATTCAACATTAATACCGCGTTTGAATTTATTTCTGCAGTAAAGTGCAGTTGTTCTAGGTAACATATAAAATTTTAGGGTTTGCAGCAAAGATAACGCTTCGAGATAATACGAGGGAACGTTAGGGGGTACGAAGGGAAGCTCGTAAAACGACGCGGACATAAAGAAAAAAAGAAAGAAAAAAGTGGTTTGCATGTCGCATTGACATAACAGATCATAAACGGGGAATCGGTCGCGATCCTTGATACTTTTATTCCGCGTAACAGCGGAGCGATTAATCATTAAAATCAATAACCGGCGACCGAAGAAACGCCGCGACAAGTACTTTCCTGATAAAGCCTGGTTATTGGTTTCGAAGCGTCCACCGTAAAATAAACAAAGAATTCTTCATCGATTGCATTCTCGTCGCACACTTGCCCTGGAACGTTTTTCACGGTAAGTCCGCCGTGACAAGGCGAATAAAAGACATTTCCCGGGGAAACGTATTCGCCCTGAAATCGTTGAAAAAAATATCCTCAAACAAGCACCGCGGAGCGGAAAAGGGTTCTCTACTTTTCGCGAAATGTTACATTTTATGCTGCTTTCACTTTGATCGGAGTATATTATAGCAAAACAGAGTGCGCTATGTTAATGTCAATATAAATAAAAGAAAATGCTATTCCCTCCGGCAAGACTTTTTTTTGAATTTAATATAACTTTACAGCTGAGTTTGTGCGGCTAAAGATTCTTTTTTTTTATATACGAAATACTACGGAAACAGTGCAACTGTGCATTATAATTCGTTTAAATATCTTTATGGTTTATGCTTATGAAAATTTAAAATTCATTCGAATCTTTAAAACTGCTGCCCTTTTCTCGAATAGCACACCAACACTTTTAGAGTGATGTACAATTATTTTTATCACAATGTTTTTGTCGCGGATCACTGTTGGCATTAAACGTGAACTTTGGTTATGTTTAATTTTAGCCGGAGATAAAATAGAATGCATTATAAAATATAAACACAACAGATCGTATGTAGTTACACGGGTAGGTTAAAATTACATCGCTATAAGTCGAAACATTATGTTATGACAGTATTTTACTCTGGCAAATGTTTTCTGTACTCTTGCGAGGGACTCGTTCCGCAGTGCTTGTAATCATCCCAAGAAAAATAAGGGAAAGCTGTTCCCGGCTAAAAAGTATAAGGTGACTCGGGCTACAATAGAATCGCGTGTACCAGAATATTTCTTAATGTAAACAAGATTTGTAATGTAATATTATTTTCATTCGCGTTCAAAGAACGATGCGGTGTTGAAATAAAAAAAAAAAAAAAAAAGTAATGAAAAAATAAAATACCTACAATTATTCCCTTTCCTTCCCTGGTGTACACTTTTGTTCGAGAAATGAAGTTTTTAATGAACATTTAACCTGAACATTTGTAGAAAAAAATAGGAACAAAAATTACTATACTGTATAACAATGTTGACGTAAAACATTTAGTAATAATTGTAATAGTAAAAATTAACGTTTACCAATACTTTGATACTTGCCAAGTAATAATGATTAGCGAAATGATTGTACGTCAGTGTTGTTACAAGGTATAGTAATTTTTGTTATAACTTTTTTCTGGTTCCACGCTCGCTCGTGATATTTACGAATACCGATGGAAATCCAAACACACGAACGCGCTTCTTTATATTATCGTGATTTATCGTCGTGGAAAAGAGAGCGAATTGCGAAACGCAATTACTCGAGGCGGGATTAACAATGATTCGTTGTTCTTTTTGACGGCGATGATTACTTGAAAGGCTCCTTTAGTCGGTCGTAAGACTCTTGTCCGCCCCTCGAATAAACGCATAAGTTTTTTCCGCCTGGCTGCTGGATGCGAAGCGTTGAAAAATGCAACTGGAGAAGGCAACGGCAATATATTTTCAGTAGGGTGGTTATGGCTCCTTGTATCCATTAACGACACCCCAGCGAAACTACGAACTTCTCGTGGGGATAATATTCTCATACGTTTTCTTCTCATATAGCACGTGCTACTCAAATTATTCGCTTACTTTGGAAAACTAGGTAAAACGTGGAGTTACTTGTTCTTTTTTCTCTTTTTTATTATCGAGTGTTATTTACACTGTAAAGATACAGTCATTTCATTAGCATGTAAAATGGAAATCGTTTTACGAATTAATAGTTCGAGAACATTTTTTTTTAATTAAGTCGAATGCGTTTGTAAAAGTTAAACGCTCGTTTAATAGTATACTGCGTAATAGTATATCGCGTTTTACGCAAATTATCATTTTTTTAATTCAATATTGGACTTTAAATCGAAATTGTTGGTTCATTTGTTTTTTAATTATGAATGTTGAATGTCTGAATAAAAAGTAGAGAGGTTAATAAGAAGTTGGCAATAAAACTGAATTAATCGTTGCAAATCATTGTGCGAGAGTCATGCAAAGAATTTCTTGCAAGCTAGTAAAATTCAATTGTAAGTAGCATTCTTGCGTCCGCTTCAAAATACGCCAGGGAAACGTATATCTTGTATGAATGCCTTTCAAATGGTAATTAAAGCTATCAACTTATTCAGAATATTGCCAAAGCAGTCCAGCGATTCCCGTTAACGGCCGATCTTGCCATTGTATAGATTATTTACAATTTTATAGCAAACTATTTTGAATTAGCTACAAGGATGACCTTATTTTGCCGATCTCTTGCACTCGCTTCACTCAACATTGCGCAAATCATACTCCATTCAAACTGTTCCACTGAAACTCGCTGATGATGCTCGCAAAGCTATAAACCGTCAGGAGATTCCTATCCTGGTGCTATTTGATTTCTCCAGGGCGTTTGACCTTGCGAGTCATGATATCCTCTTTAGAGAGCTTGATGAACCTGGCTGTACTTATCAGGTTATATCTTAGTTTATTTACTTTTATATGCCGTATAAAAGCAGATAAGTTCTACCTTTTATATAACAGATTTAAGATCAAGGAAATTAAATATGTTTTATCTCTCGTGTTGTTTTCGAGTTTCATCGATAATAATTTGATAAATGATATCATCTGTTAACAGATTAATTTGAAAACCCTATGGAAATAACGTCATTTATATATAAACTTTATTAGTATAAAACATTGAAATAAAAAAGTATGGATTTTACTGGAATTCTGATTTTTTCGCCCCTTTATAATATTGTTTAAATAATTTCTCATTACTGGTTTTATATAAAGGATATTTTAAATTACATATCTTAAAAGAAAAATAATGAATTATTTGATTGAATGTAAAATAATAAAATTAATATACCTTTTATATATTGTATTGCACGCATCATTTTGATGAAATTTAAACGTTCGTTTAATTAAATAAGAAAGTATAAATATAATTTCAAATTGAATTGATATTTCGATGTAAAAAATTTCCATAACAAATGAAATAAAAATACCCACATAACATTAGCTCGATGTATATTCAATTGATTAAGTACGTAATTGATCAAACGTGCAATATATTCAACATTCAATTGATCAAAAGTATTAAATGGTCAAACAATCTATTAATGAAACACCTAATCTATCGTATACTCATTTCATCAAATACTTCGAATACATTTATCAAGCATCCAATTGATAAATTATGCTTTCTTTAATTAATGATTATACGTCTATGAACATTAAAGCTTGATATTTATTAGACTTTTTATTAATTGACTCCCTGTTACACGTCGATTATGTGATTAATTTCAAGTCGAAAATATTTATAATTATACAATCATTTTATGAAAATAAAATGAATAAATTTTCGGACGTTAAAACTGCCTATTCAGTTGTTAAATCTATAATTAAAAATCATGAACTTTTATTAAAGTTTAAGTTACAGTATAACTAATATCTTTAATGCAATATTTGAACTACGATGTGAAACCAAATGATCTTATTTAGTTTCTCCTATATATATATCGTAACGTAATAGGAATTGAACTTACAACCTTACAAGTACAAGACTTACAGTTCACTAATTCAGGTAGAACAGTTTAATTGGATATCATATTTCTTTACACCCTAACTGAAGGCGCAATGTTTGTTCGTACGTGTAACACTCATTGATGATTAACATTGTTTGATATCTTATAACAAAGTATAAAAAATAATATTCACTGAATGATGAATGAACGTTAATCCATCTATAAATGAATCCAACAAATTTCAATTTTATAAATGTAAAACTATATTACATATAATTCAAATTTACTCAAAATTGCACTGCCCATTTGGTCAATTCAACCACCATTACTATTCCATAACACACGGTAAACAATGTTACCTACTATATATAAATAAAAAAAAGGCAAAAACAATTCCAGTTTCAATTTGCAGTTTACAATCGATAATTGCCCTTGATCTTTTACCTTTGCACAATTACAGGTATTTCATACCGTTACAATTATTGTCATCTCAGTTGTAATTACAGTAATTTTAACAGCGACACGTCCGCAATTTGCAATACTACAATTTTATGCCACCGCCAGGTATTAGTGCGACTCCGTTGGGTCTGAAAAAGCAACGCGAATATTTATCATCCGGTGGGATAAAGTGATTTCCGCGGACTACTTGTTAATTCGAAAACATGGGTATTGCAGGGGCCTTAAGTCTTGCAAATGATGATCACAGGGTCGGCAAATTAAACCCAAACAATTGGCTGTTACAACAGTGATTCGTGTTATTCCTCGATCAGACCCATACAATGGAAATTACATCCTATATGCACCTGTAGCTAAGCTAAAGCTGGCCAATGGCCTAATCGGTTAGTCATGCTCCGTGATGCGGTAAATTGTGTCTGTGCGGTCTAATCCAGAATGACTATGCACTGCCACACACATGTGTTGCTCATTATTCCACCAAAAATAATTCAACTGCGAAATATTAGTAACATACGCGCGGCGTTTATATTATACTTTATTTCCCCGAGTTGATATCGATTTCGTATCTCCCAGCCCCCTTCATTCGGATAAGGTGTGGCTTAACATAAAGCGTCTTTAATTGACGTATTTATTTCATCCCTTTTTCCCGCATAAAACGCTCGCGTGTATCATTTCTTCGTGTCTCCATTATATATTATTAATATGTACTCTGGAAAGGGTTGTTCTATTAATTTTGCTTGTGAAATGCGCCACGCGATGTTTTATAACCGAGTAAAAATAAAGTAAACGACGGATCATTAGGAAATAGCTATCGGCTTCCTTTCACTTTGCCGTGGAACAATTTATTTTGCCCCGCGAATAGTTAATTGCAAGATGGCATCGCGTTCGCGTAATGAGACAACGTTCGCGTTCTAATGCGTGCTGTGTCAAAGCACAATATTTGCGTCCAACTGCAGCTGAACACAGTTGTTGGCTAAAGACGCGCGGAAACTGCTTCGTCGTTCCCAATTATCAGTTACATTAATGTCGAGCCAGCTTGGTTGAGCAACACTTGACGCTCGGCAAGAAGGCTCCCCCGTGATTAAAAAAAAAACCTATCAAACGTGCGTGCCCGTAAAAAGGTCCGACCATGCGCAGAAGCAGGCACACGTGCCATAATAATTGTTTCGTCGATACTTCCACCTTTGTTATGACCTTTAGCTTCGTTATCTAACTTCGTTTCCCTTCAACTTAGCACAGCCTGGTCGCGGTGAATAAAAAAAAATATCTTTTACAGCGAATTATTGATCACGGTTACGTTTATTCATTCTTTTTTCTTTTTTTATTTTAACCACGAAACCTGGGGAAAAAGGAAACTCGCGGTATTCAAATAACAGCAACGATAAATAACTTTTATTCGTTTTTAAGCCCCGTTACCGTTAAAGGGAAATAAATAAATATAACAAATAACGGAAAAGTAAATGGAAAAAAAAAACAAGAAGCGGATTTGTGCACTAATTACCGAACAGTTTGGCGACACATTTGGAAATTTACTTGGTTTCCGGGGGCCGCAATTAACCGCATAATAGGGAACATTTAAAGCGGAAAATAGTTCATTATAAATAAACATATGAGGCGCGTTTTCTTTCGGCCGTTAAACAGGAAGGCGAAGCGGAGTAATGCTCCGGTGAACTAATTAACACCTGAATTCCGTTCCGTCCGTTTATCCGCATTAGTGTTGTTCATGATGATAAATGCGGTCGAAAGTTTGACTTGTTACTTGGCGCGGCTATAATGATTTCGCGGGTGGGGAGGGGGGATGAGGAGGGGGAGGCTATTCGCTAACTATCATAGGTATAAATTCGCGCGCAACTGCTAAGTCATGTTACAGTTGGTATAATTTAAAAGCGGAGAAACTATGAGCTTTTGAAAAAGTTCGTGACTTTTGCAATTTCCAACGCAAGCCTTATATCGAGCGAGCTCTCGTGAAACTTTACAGCTCGTTAAACACGTGCGCTGTGAACTGCCGCAATGCTTCGTTACCGCGGGAGAAAGCTCGGAAATACAGCGTGTTGAATGGCCCGTTTACAATATCATTCGAAAAAATGATGTTTTACATATCTGGCAAATTGAACATAAGAGAGAAGCCCGGGCTCGCGCCGCGACAGTATGCTGTTTGCGAATAAATTAACTAGCGAATAAAATTCCGCTTGATATTCATCCGAGTTACTTTTAAACTTGTGTCCATTTCTTTTTAACAAACGCCAACTTTTTGAATTGTACGCGGCAATTTGTCGTAAATAAATTCTAGCAATGTTCCTTTTAGTGAAATGTTACGTTTGAATTTCTTTATAGTTGTTATACTTTTTTATACTTGAGGATAAGCACAGAGGCATCGTACTTATAATAATTATTATTATACAATTACTTTAGGAAAAAGTAGTGAAATAATCTGAGTATTTTTTCCCCCTAAAATAACAGGAAATATTGTAAAAATCAGTTCTATAAGATTCGTTTGCTGTAACCTACGGTAATTTTTCAAAAGAAAATTTTCTCGGTGTCGATGCTTTATACTAAAAAAGTAATTAACCTATTTATGCCCGGTAAATCGAAAAAATCTGTTCTGCACTGAAGCCAGGATAAAATTGTTTGGAAAAGAAAAAAAAATGATAGCGAAATTTGATACTTCAACAATTGGGTCAAACGCAAGCTACATCGAAACAACAGTGGTATGCTATAGAAAGTAATCAGATCATCCTAAAGTACAAGAATGATACTCTAATCTACTTTTCTTTTTAATTTTGAAAATTAATCGAACCTAGATGTATACAATTTTAAATGAACCTTTACATGGTAAACAAATTTAAATGTTTTTTACTTGTAAAAAAAAAATAATATTCGACTTTCGTTACATTTGATGTCATTGCAAATATTTATTGGACACATTTATTTTTTTCATATTCATACGGATGAAAAAGAGTTTACTACGAAATATGACATGACATAATTAAGCACAAATAAATTAATTTATTTATCATCCTTTTAACTGCGCGATAAAATGTCCTATTCACTTTTTAATAACAATAAATTAATTTACATACTCATAAATATTATAATTCCTTTGAAAGGAAAAATTCAACATGTCTGAAACATAAATGTTCAAGTAAAATATGTTTTTATGAAGGATATATAAATTTCGTTTTATGTTTGGATTGAATGAATTTCATTAAAAATAAATTAATAAAGTAGGAAACAATTTTGCTGCGAAGCTATCGTAAAAATAATTTTCGTTAAAAACTTTTTACTGCGTCAAAAAATTTAGAGGCAAACAACATACATACATATACATAACACAGTATCGCATGTTTGCGATATTGATTTTTATTTCAAGAGAACATATTAACATAAACTGTAATCAATCGTAAATAATTTTAATTAAAAGCTGACAGAATATCAGCAGAGTAAATATTTCTTGAAATTCACGTTTAACGCGATAATAGTAACAGCAGCAGCAAAAATAATAATAATATTAATAACCCACGAATAATTTTACTTGCATCTAAAAAGCAATAACAACGAAAAAGAAAGTATCATTATCACGTGGTCCAAATTTTTTCGTGAGATTTCATCTCGTTAGTTCAAAAATTAAGCCACTTAATGAATGACGCAAAGAAGAGTACCTTTTCGAAACTGTTCATTACCGAGGCATAAAGGGCTCATTATTTCGAAAATATGTTAATGGTCTACAGAAAATTACAATTATAAGCGTCAGACTTTAATAATGATGGGGAAAAAAAAATTATAGAGCATTTAGATACGTGGAAAATGCGAAGATAAGAGGTGCAGTAACGTCCGGGGTAAGATATTGAAGGTAACAATGACGACGAATGAAGCACTCTGCCTGAAGCGCTTGTTTGAACAATGCTCGCTTGTTCGGGCACCGTTGGAGAAGAATAGGCCGCTGGCATATTCTGCCATCTGAACTTAACAACGAAGCCGTATTTAATGTTGCTTTTGCAACAACTTATTATTAAAGTCTGCTTCGCTGCGCGTTTTATAAAAATAATTTTCAACGTTTAACAATCCCTCGGTAATAGACAACGCGCTGCTAATACTGTTCTCGGCCTCTTAATTTCGTTTAATTAATTTCCACAAATGTGTTCAATGACAAAAATAGCATTATTATAAGAACAGAAAGAGGAAAAAAAAGAAGGGAAAAAAGTAAAAAAAATAAATGTAATAAAATGAAATAAAAACGAAACAAAGGAAACCCAGAGGGACGTATAAAATTCAGTTAAAAAGTTTTAAGAATTTAAGTCGGCGGAAAATAATTCGCGTCTATAAGAAAGGAATATTTTTCTGTGCGAGCAAAATTCGACGGCGAACGGACGGTAAAGTACAGTGGCGATACAAACACTTAATCCAGGCAATAAAAAAGACCTCGCATATTACTATCCGGGCTCATAAAAGGCGATGCGTAAGATTCGGTTCCCTTGCCAAGGGGAGACGTTCAATTTTGATCGGGGCTACGCGATTAAGCCGGCCTTTCGCGCGGAAAATTCCGAATCTGCGATTCCGAAGCTAATCCCGAGAGGTTATGACACGCGTGCAGTTATGTGAAAATATACTCTGCGAAATTGCACGTGTTAATGTGGCAAACTTCTTCCATCAGCGCGGCGATATCTCGAACTAATTGCCGGTTATTAAAATAACTGTTTTGACCCACAGTTATCCCGGCGAAAAAGCTACGAATTGATGGCAGTATTAACTGATAAATGACGGCTGGCGCGATTAAATAATGGGCCGGGGCTTTGCAGCTCGTAAAAAGACTTATTGGCACTTTTTGTCCGCGAGACGTCCGCAGTGATTGATACAAACTGAGCGTACAGTAATAATAATAAAGAGGGGAAATGTTGGATACAATGGCGACTCAATTTTTGTGCCGAATATAACAAATAGCTTTTTATTTATCAATGTTACGAATAAAGTGTATTCCGGTTACATTTTTATAAGATATGAATAATGTATTCAACATTTTCTGTTAAAGCAAGAATTCCGTTGCCATCCTTTATCTGGCGTACCTTTATCGGAAACGTCTTTCCAAAGTGT
Organism: Leptoteleia sp. ZL-2020; assembly: GCA_022817305.1. Classification (NCBI taxonomy): domain Eukaryota; kingdom Metazoa; phylum Arthropoda; class Insecta; order Hymenoptera; family Scelionidae; genus Leptoteleia; species Leptoteleia sp. ZL-2020. The sequence goes on along the minus strand of JABFPN010001541.1, from coordinate 8,545 downwards.
CGAGACATCCCCTGGCGGAACGGTTCGACAGAATTTCGCACTTTTTTCCGCAGACCATTGGCCCGATATATAGGATTAGATATTTATCCTTTCTGGAGACACGTCCACAAAACGACAGTGCGCATTATTTAATACGTGTCCTACAATGATTCTTCTTCTCAAATAATAATTCACAATCGGAATATCTGCCGGAAACGAGACCGGCCGCTAAATGACTGCCTTTAAAGGCATATCGGCGAGAGCTTTTTTCCACGGTAATGAGGCTTTTTCATGTGGGGAACAAAAGATCCTTTTCGTCTCTTCGATCGTAAAAATTCGCGAACCACCGGTTGTGTTACTTCTGTAAAGTTCGCGCTTAATTCTCCATTAGTCTTTTCCCGACGAAAATGAATTATTATCAAAAAGTGTTTTAACACGATTTTCCACAATTGAGGCATTGCGAATGAAAATCATGTTAATTCCCGTCTGATATAAATTAGCTTGAACATCCGAAGAAATTCCCTTTTAAACGAATAATTATGTAAAGTCAACATTGGTGTGTGAATTATTGCGTATACTTTTCCCGCGGCCATAATTGTCGATTTCTTTGAGAATTCAGAGATATCACTTTAATCGTGCAACTTAATTGCAATGCACTCGGAAGAAAAATTAGAACATAAATTGCTACACTTTACACACAGACGGAAATTCATATAAAAATTCTACCGTTTTTTAACTTCTTTAACAGATATATAGCGGATGAAATTTATATATTACCGTTCGCAACGGTAGAATTTTCTATTATTTTGAAGAAATAATATATTTTGTACTATATTTCTGGGAATATTAATATGACATACACTTCCAAGTGAATTATAAATAATGTTGCACTCGAACATTCAAATATTTCTTTTGTCAAATGAAAGAATGTTCAAAGCATTCTTAGAATCATATCAAAAGTATTCTTTGTTATTGTAAAACACGACACACGTCTTCGAACTTTCTGAAAATGATTCCGATAGCAAACTGATATAAAATTAATGTTCAGATAACATCATTAAATTTACACTTAAATAACTAATTCATTTGTTAGCAATTATTTGCATTTCGCAGAGCTTTGCTTTTTACGAATGGACTGGGGATTAATGTCCCCAATGAGTTTCATAAATCTTGTCCTAATTCAACTATTAATTCGTCAAAGTATCACATAAAATTTTGTTTTGTAACGTATGCTAGAAAGTAACGACTTTTCTCCCTAAAATAGGGAGAAAATGCATAATTTTAGACCAGTAATGAAAGTAAAGATGGAAAGAAATGAGGGTCACTGGACTGTCGTAAGGCATTTTTTGTCTCTCGCTTTCTGAGCATAAATGTCGCTATTTTCTCGCATTTGTTGTAAAAAACTTCTTGCGCAACACGGAACGAATGCGATTGCTGCATTCATGTGATTACCGCACGAGCAAGCAAACTATTCACACAAGTTGGGAATCACCATCATTCGTCCTCAGTTGCACAAGTACTATTACATCAGACTAATGTTGACACTTTTGTAATCGTTTGTATTGCAACGCTTATACTGAAAAAAAGAATAGGTAAAAATTAGGTTAAAATTTGTTATATTATATGAAAAAGTGGGGACAGAATCAATCTTGTTATATTTAACATACAGTTTGAAAGTTATGGGAATTGTACAAATTTGTATTATCCAGAATAATAAACATGACTGTTTAACTTACAAGCTCTTTTGTAATATATGAAGAACATGACATGTAATGTAAGCATTGTCCCCACTTTTTGATACAGTATTATAATTTTTAACCCAACTTTTTTCTTAGTGTATATGTAGTCAAACAAGTTTATTAACTTTAATATGAATAATTCAGTCGAAATGATAATCGTGTATTCATGCTAATGTGTTTTTCCTGCCTAAAAAATATATAATGAGCATATAATAATTCATAAACCTGAAAATTAAATTCTTCATTCCAATAAGTGAAATATTATGAAAAATACACGAATTAATTAATATTCACTCGCAATAATTAAAATTGTTCAAACAATAAGAAGTACTTGTTCAAGGAGCTTGACTATTTGATCATAACTTTGCATAGATAGCACTGATTAAATTATATAACTCTCGGACGCGCTTCAAATCTTTAATGCTTTGATAACATTCCCTCTCAACAATTCTTTTGATGTTCATTTTAAATACAATCGATCAGCGTAAAATACAAAAACTATCTTACATAAAATTTATATAACAGTTAAAGCAGCTTGAAGACAGTAATAAAAATAATAGCAACAAAAAAAAGGCACATACAAAATACATTCCGACAAAATTAAAATTATAATTTCAATAAAAATATTTGTTGGCACAATACAGTACCAAATTCCATGGGGAATGCAAATTTAGACGAATTAAACCGGAAATTAAATTTACGGCATACTCATCGTTCCTTTCAGGATTCGTTACGTAATACGGATGTTTATATTAAAAAAAAAAAAACGGAAAAAAAAGTAACAAAAAAGAAGAAGAATAAAGGTTATTTTTTAAGTAGTCCACATGAAAATGTTTTCAGTCTTCACGGCTACAAAACATAGCAATGTTTGTACTAATTTTTTTGCGCCTGCCACGGCTGAAAGTGGAATAAAAAATTCATCACTAATGAATTATTCGCGTCAAAAGAAACGCCGCAAGAGAGAAATCGCATTCAGCGCAAAACTGTTTAGCGCTCGTTATTGATATTTTCATTCGCGCGGCCCTCATTTTCGACTCCATTCAAAACGCAACATTCTTCTCCACGCCCAAACTCATACATCCAATTTGTACATTTACATCGCGGGCAGAATTTCACGCGCGCGCGCGCGACAATGAATCGTCCCGGCAGAGCCCGCTCTTGAATTCCCTTCGCCAATCTTCCGGTGTTTTCGTGTTTTCGCGACGTGTATTTCTCGCGCGGACGCCCCGCGACGCTTTAAACACTGCAAGCCCATTTTCTTCTCGAAAAGACGCCACGAGAGTTCGCGAGTGTGCACTCACGGAAGTGTAACTCGGTTTTTTTTTCATTTTTTTTTCTTTTTTTTTCAAGAATCGCAGCCGGCTTTTATGTCGACCTTGATGGCCAGGAAATCCGCGCTTCCCATTTCTTTCCGTGACTTCCTTTTTAAGTCTAATAACGAATTTCTTTGCGGCCGCTCGGGTTTCTCTTCCCCGTTAAATACGCGAACAAAAGAACCACCCACTTCACGCCGTCCGACGTAATTTTTGACGGAATTGAAAAACGCGACATTTAATCATTCGCGGTACAGTGATAAAAGGTAGGAAAAGGTTGTCGAAAAAAAAGAAGAAAAAAAAACAAGTGCGCAAAGTTTTTCGCCGAATAATGTTTACGAAATTATTGTGTTCCATTTTGAAGGAATAAGAAGAATGAAAGAATAAAAAAACAGTAATAAACGCTGCGGAAATACGTAGCGGAACGAGAAACTTGTTAAGAAGTTAATTTCTTTCGGATCGCGCACATTTTGACCCCCTTCCCTCTTCTTATCGCGGTCTCGCACGAGGAACAACGCCGGATCAAATGTTTAATGCACGCTTTCGAATGCATTGTGAGGTATGAATAATGACGGGTGCCTCTGAATCATTAAATTGATATCTGGTTTCAATTTAATACCTCGTAAGTAAGCTGGCTCTCGGCGCAGCTTTGTGTTGCAAGTTGAATTGCCTCGGGTTTGTTGTTGTCGGGTGAAATATTTTTTTGTAAATCATCTTTCGGAGATGTGTGGCTTCTGAAAGCGGATAGTGCCGGATGGTCAATGAATTAATTAATTATCTAAAGTAGGTTATTTACCGTTTGCAATAAGTGTGTGGGAATGTTATTCAGCATTGTTATTCATCCGTATCAAGCGGGAAGAAAGTGGCAAATTTCAGGATCCGGAGAAAAAGTATACTCCCGCTGCGTCGCTACTTTACCTCTCTAGGGAAGAAGAGTATACTTTTTTCCCCCTTTAGAATTGGTTCTTCCCATTGAATAGGAAAGAAAAACAGTACCTCCCTTGCACTTTTCCCCCTAGGCGTGGAATATAATAATTTCTATAGGGGATCATTTAAAATAATTATCAGTTCTTCCTTAGTTACTCATAAATAATTTTCGTGTATTAAATTTTAATAAAGTGCTGTATGTTTGGTAATAATGAAGCCAGAGAGCAAGACATTTTAATAATGGACTCTTTTTTATGTATGTTCTTTTATTTATGATTGTTGCAAATTCAGGACAGTAGTTTTTGGCAATAAACGATACAAAATACTGTTTGCGTTATTGAATTTACAGAACAATCATTAAACGTTAACAGACTTTCTACAATTCCTTAATTGATATTTTGCAAATGATGTTATGGGGAGGGGAGGACATGTTTATTCATATTCTATTTAAAATCTAAGTTTGGAATTGAATGCAAAGTTAATTTAAGGATTAAGGAGCATTATGTCGCAGTGATTCATAATACCTTTTCTCGTTTATAATTAGAAAAATATTGAATGTCCAGTTATTTATCATTTGCCTCGTTTCTGTATTCATTTCGGTATTATTTACCGTGCCGCATCTCATTATAAAATGGAACGAATTATATTTTGCATTTAAATATCTGAATTTTGTCTGCGAGAAATTATCGAGTTATATATATATGAGTGGAGGACATTTTGTTACTTGGGGTATTACTTAATTTTTTTATTATTATTCTCAGCAATTATTATTTTTTAATTAAAAACAAGAATTATTGACTAGATTTATAATTAAAATTTTATAAAGACAAATGATTGCTTTGATTTTATGTTACAATAAAATTCATAATAATTAAATCAAGAAAAAACTGCTTAATTATTTTACTATTTAAAAGTTTCCATATTATTATGGTATTGTATTATAATATTATCTTGAAACCGAGAAAATAATACTGCGCGAGAATACGAACCGAGTATTTCTGCGAAATTATGCTCTTTTGTATGCATTTATTTCAATGTTTCTGTACGCAGAAAATATTTGTTTATACATCAATCGTATAAATGAAATAAAAGTCCTGAATATTACACTAAAATAAATATGATTCGTATGAAAAAAAAAATTATTTTACACAAAACTTTGTTATAAATATAATTATTAAAAGAATTTGAGTTACATTGAGGACAAAGATTCGTTGAATTTCATTGAACTTTCGGTTATCCATTGACAGTAGAAATTGATTGCAAAAAAATATCCATAAAGTTCTGTTACATTTTCACGAATGGCGTTTACACCGAAAAGTTCGGTAAAAATTTACTGAACTATAGAACATTTTTTTACATTTAGTCCCGATGACAGTGGAAGACCGAAAAGTTCGGTGACGTAAACTATATTTTTATTTCAGCGAATAATATAAAATTGTGTAAAATATATCTGTTCCTTTTCGATATTACTAAACTAAAAACATCTTCCATTATACATGGAATAGAAAGTAGTAGAAAATTTAATACATTTTATAGCAGTCATAACATAAATACTGAATGATTATTTAAAAATAATAATTTTATAAAGATATACCTATATAATGTTATACAACGAATTGAACATTTTTTTTTAGAGTCAACAGTACTGGCACAAGTCTGGTTCAACTTTGGCATTGATATTGTACCTGACATCGAGTTATAGTCAAGTATTTATTGATAACGAAGCTCGAACAAATATTGGCTCGTATCTGTTTGCCAGATTTTGGATGAAAGTACTCTACTAAAATCGAGCCAGTAGATCCACTCTGGCAATTTCTTATTAGGTTGTAAACACAGTTGTAAAGAAAAAAAGATTGATCGATTAAATTTCAATTAACTGCAACAAAATTATATATTTCGCTTCTACGCTTGTGTCAACGAATGCAGTAAATAGCAAATAAAAACTTAATGTAATTTCACTTGTACAATTGCAGGAAGCAGTTGCGAAAGATTTAACTAACTTAGCGTCATAAAATACCTGGCTTGATAGAAGTTTCATGAAGCAGTGTCTAATATTGTTAAAGATCTCTTGAAATTGGAGCGAATTAAATGATAGAACTTTGGACCGAAAACTCATTTGTCATGCATCATATATATTTCACGCCTTATCGTTTAATTAGTCTGCGTCTATCGATATGTCTGCTCTCAGTATAAATCAAACATTTCTCTGGGTATAGGGTAACCAAAAAGCTCATAACTTTGGTTAGGAGGAAAATAAAAGTACTATCTTTCAAAATAATAATAAATATTTATCTTGCCAATAACAATTCATTTGTCTATAATTCACAAGAACTTACAATATATGCAAGATTTTGTAGAAAGATATCTTAATATAAGAAAATTGTTGTTATTATAAAAATAAATTTGATTTAATGGTCGAAAATTTTATTGATAAGACATGTTTATAGAATTTATTGCGATAATACTGACAATTACATTCTTTTTAATATACTTTTCATATATTTCAGCCAGAGTTTAGTAAACAAACAAAACATGTCAGACATAATATCAATGTTTTTCCGGATTTATGCCAGTACTAACAATTAAAAAAATTATTCAATGAAAGATTAGATTGGATAATTACCGGTAATGTAAAGGTACATTGGTATTTTCAATTACAGGGATTCGCACCAAAGTTGGGATTACTTGACTATCAGAGTTGGACCAACATTAACTCCTTATTAGCAAATGACACGAATGCATATTAATCGACTGGTGAAGTATGGTATAATCATTGGTTAAGGAATAATTTTCGCCAAGCATGGGTTGAATTGCTTGCCAGACTTGATACCAAGTCTTACCAGTACCGGTAATTACGTAAAATAATACGTGATAAGCAATAATTAAACAACACAGTAACAATGACGGTAAATAATTAATGGTAAATTATACCGACTGATAACAACTGATAAATTGAATATTATTAAGTATCGACTTTTATGACTTTCCTTAAAATATTCAACGTTAATAATTCCAAGTATTCCCCATTCATTTGCAACGACTTTATACTTCATTATTAGTGTTAATTTTGAAACAGTGCTTTAATGCGCGGCAAATAATTCAGCTGCACTTGTTCAGGTTCAACTTTTTAACGCGTGTATTCCTTACGACGACTATAAAAAAGTCAAAGGCCCATAAAAACCCGTGAACTTTCGTGTAACATTTGCGGCGATGATGTACTCGCTAATTTCCCCGACTTTGCCCACGTTCTACCAAAGCGATGTAACGAATGAGTATTGTCGAACTTCAAATATAATCTGGCATTATTTTGCCAATGAAATCGAGTTACTACTTCTGATTCCCATTTAAAGGACTTACAATAATTTATTAAGATTAGCGCGGTTAAAGTTCATCGGCGAGTCGCGGAGCAGTTTGCTAAAACAATTCCGCGGATGCGTCGCGCTCTGTTATCGTTTCTGCGATAAAGCTGAACATAAAATTCGCGTGCACCCGTTGTCCCTTAACGTCAACTCCCGCGGCAAAATACTCCCCGGTATTTCATTATTCATGATGTTAATTTCGTAAATTACAGTGGCTCTTTCAATTAGCATATTTTCTTTCGAAAGTCTGTTAGAAAAGTTGAGTCGTTAGCGTGAACTGTCTCGTTACATTTACACGACGTTTGGCTGACCATCAAAATGATGATACTTATTTCCGTTGCTTCGATTTTCTATTTCATAAATATGTATTAGAACTCGAGCGACGTTTTTGCTGAAAAAATGTCCGAAACGCTCGAAATGTTTGTGATTGCGTTGAAGTAAAAAAAAGGAAATAATAACTGTAAACACATTATTATTATTACGATTTGTTTCGAGTAATTTGGCTTGGTTAAATAAAATTAAATGCATAAAGCTCGAGTATCCTGCCAAAATACCACTCGCCGTGCTCATACTTAGAAACCTTGTGAATGTTAGTGTAAATTTCAAGCATATAGCTTGATTTGATGTAAATTGAAGTATAAATATTTAATATTCAAAACTCGCACGTACACATCGCGAGCAAATATTTATTTTATTTAATTTAAATATTTTGATGTATGAATTTGAATTTTACATGATAAAGTTTGATGCAGAAGAATAAAAATTGTAATTAAAATTGTATTTAATTTAATGTGAAAATTAATACACTTAATTAATTTAAATGGAAATTAATTTAAGTTTCATTTCAATGTCCATTTAAATAGTGTTAATTTTAGAAAATTTATCTTTCTTTCGGTTCTGTTATAATGTGGAGTTTTATTTTGAACTTTTATAAATGTTAGATGGATGTTAAAAAACAAGCTATATAAATATCAATGTTTCATAATTCCAATTTTGATTGTGCTATTCTAATTGATTTAACCAGACTCAAATAATCCTGTCCATCTTTCGTACACAGAGAAAAAAATTGGGATAAAAATTATTATACTAAATGTTAGAATGGGGACAAATTACAATTCTTGGCATATTTAAAATACATTTTAAAAGAGATTATCAGTATTGTACAAGTTACTATGATAGAGTATAATAAAAATGTTCATTTTTCTTATAACCTCTTTTAAACTGTATA